>JAXGGA010017014.1:0-25331 GCA_038373865.1 Uloborus plumipes | reverse complement strand
TTTAAAATGCTTATTGTTTGAAAATTGTTCATTGACTTAAAGTAGCTTCTAAAATTTCTTTAGCTCTGTTTAAGTCAACATGAACTTATGACAACTGTAGGATGCTGGCTTAATCAACTCTATCCTATCTGCCTCCTCCTCTCAAACAATTACTTTTAATCGTCAACAGGTTGTGTGAAAATTGTTTTCTTTTTTCTTTTATTTTTTAGGTTTAAAAATTTAAAATGAAAAAGAAGAAAAACAAAGAATCTAAAAACAGGACCTTTGACGATGCATCATGTATAGCCACTGATGAATCGGCCACTAACTTTAGTGATAAATCATTGACAAAAGACGAATCATTTTGTATAGCAGATTGCTTGTCACAGGAGTTTAAAGTCAGTTTTTGTGAAGAAAAAAATGGATGTGAGTTTATGCATTATTTAAATCTTGATGGCAATTATTTTTAAAACACAGTAAGGAATTGTACATAATTTTTGATGTTGAACATAAAAAATATTTTCAAAAATATATATATTGTTAAATACTTCTAAATATATTGTTTTGTGCAAAGAATTGCAAATTTTTCAATTTTCCCCCAAGAAGAACTAAACCCCCCAGGAAGAAAAGTAGGGCAGATCATTTTTGTTTCGGAAATTTCTCAGTTTTTTTCGAACTGTTTTCATCTCTAATTGAGATGAAATATTTTATTTTCATGCCATGTTAAAAAAAAAGTTTGGCTAAAACTAGTACTTCCTGTTTTTCAACCTTGATAATCACTTTGTTGTTTCAAAAATATCTATTCATTAACTGTACTATGGGTAGCTGGTTTTTTATACATGGTGTCATATATTTTCAACAACCTTTCCCATGTTCCATGTCATGCTATTTTTCTTCAACATGTTGATGTAAAAAGATATGATGACAGAAATTTTCAAGTACCTGAATGTTCCATTTTATTAGATGCGTGCATACTGTTGGGGGCTCGAACGAGTGGGGGACTGCCCCTCACTTTCAAAAGCAAAGGAGCACTGCCCCTCTACTTTTCTAAGCCCAAAATTCCCAATCGATTGAAAAATGCCTGCACTGATTGAGTTGAGTTATTAAAGAAAGAAGAATCAACTTGATAAGTGTATGTTTCATATTTTTCTCATGTTTCATAAAAATTAAAATGGAGCTTTTAATGGGAAGGAGGGAGTCCAATGTAGCCATATTCTTGATTTTTGAGGCTGTGCCCAAATTTTTCGTAAAGGTTCTTTTATCAAAGGTTGCATAAAAATCCAACCATATAGTCTAATTTGCTAAAAAAAAACTGGGCCGCCTGTCCCAGGGCCCCTACCTTTTCTGTGTTTTCTTTGTAACCCTCCTACCTCCCACTTTTTTGGATCTCCAGCTGCCTTTGGTGAAAACATGTATTTTATCATTCGGCAAAATGCAGAGTTCCATTCAACAAATTCAGTATTTCTGCCCTCCCAAAAGTTTAAGCTCTGGGCACCCCTGTTTTTTACCTCTTCCCTCCCTCTTATCAAGAAATCACAATTCTATAAGCTCAAAACGTGTCATTTATGGATGGTTCCCATGACTTTTGATAGGGTTTCATCTATGTTTTTTTTAAAACTTATACTGATGTTATGGGTATGAGTTAAAATACTTTTTTTTATTTTAGATTCAAAACATATTCGGTCTAATTGGAAACATGTAGCCTTTCTTCATCCATCAACCATGAATTCTTTATCCATAACCAGCCTTGTTGCAGTCATCAGTCAAGAAAGTATTACATTATGTATTGTTTATCCATTAAAAAGCATAAGAAAATCTTCCATTTGTTTCCCTAAAGATAATTTTGACTTGAAGCTAGGAGATGTTGTCAGTCTTCAACAATATAAAGGAAAGATCCGTGTTGCAGCTGAGGTATTTGTTTCACTAAATCGAAAGACAAATGCTTCAGAAGATATAGTTGAAAGTATACGTACAAATTTATGTGAGTTCTCTTTTTTATGAAGATAATTTTTTTTCCTATATAGTTTCCTTTTATCATGTGTATTAAAGTGTTTTCAGGGATAATTTTGCAATTTAAGAACAAATAATAATCAAACTACAGTCGACCCTCACTATAATGACCACTTGTTATAAAGACGATCCTAATATAACGACCGGTGAGAAAACGCCCAACTGTGTCCCACTATACTTTATGTTCTACCTCTTATAGCAACCACTCGTTATAAAGACGGTTTTCTGTAGGACGGAGATGGTCGTTATATCGAGCGTCGACTGTATATTATTCAAAAATAAAACCAATTAAGTTTAATGAAAAGTGAATTCTATTAAATATCTACACTTGCCTACTTCTATGGTATTTGAGCTAGTTTTTGCTATATTTGTTGATTTTCCTAGTATCAAAAATTAAAAGAAATATTTGAAGATCAATCTGAACTATATACAATAAAATTAATGGCTTAATAGCTCATGGTAGCAAAAGCTTACTGTCCTGCTCACAGTTTTTCCATCGAATGCTCTGTGGTGCTAAAGCCAGCTGTTCTGGCTAGGTGGTCTACCAACTGCACACACTCCAGGGTCCCCCGTACCTACCACAACTCATGGTTTAACCGGGATAGGGCCCTGAAGAGCACTCTGTTCTTTTTGAACCAGAATCAAGGGTCGAGAAATCCCTTAGCCCAGCACACCCAGAGGTATTGTTTCACTTGGAGGACTTTGTGACCACAACATTTTTAACGTCCCCCAGCCACCATTAAGCAAGACGGTGGATCTTAGATCGGCTGGGATCGAACCCGGGTCACGAGTCCAATGCCTTACCGATTGGGCCACCACAGCCCCGGTGGTCTACCTACCGCAGAACCCCCAGTGTTTAGCTCCTAAGCATGCTTGATAATACATATAATAATGATGCTAAATAAAAAGAGTTAGGAGACTAAACGTTGTCCTGAACATTATTCTTTATTTTTATTACATTAACCTTTTCTAGAAACAGTTTTATGATAATGATAAAGATAAATCTAGTTTAAACTAGTTGTATTATGTAACATTATGAAATGAATTTTATCTGTCATTATCATTTGATCAAGGTTTTGGTTATTTTAATTCAAAATATATTGTAAAATTGCTGTGTTCTTAATGTATTATTGCAATGGTGTAAAGTAATTGGCCTTTTCTTTTTGTAGGCAATCGATTTTTTACTGAAGGAGAATCATTGAAGTTTCAGCTGAAGGGAAGCACATACATGTTTACAATTTCACACATTCTTTCAGAAGTACCAAACGATCCCCCTGATTATTTTCAGAACTCTCATCCTACTTATTTAAATGAAATTTGCTCTCTATCAAATTTGACTTTGAACGATGACTCAAAATGTCTTCAGTCTACTCCTCAGAAAATGAAGACTGATTTTAATTCATCTTTTGGTGTTCCTGAATTTGCATCTACTCCTCAGAATAATCAGTTAAGGGAATCTCAGAAACCAAGTCCTCTCAGCTGTAGTTCTGCTTTGGGAGATGCTGAAATTAGGACTGATGTTGAGTTTTTTAAATTATCTTATAAAACTAAGATAAATATAGTGCCTTCTAAAGAAGAATGTGAAAAAAATTATGTTTCATTGTTTAGTGAAACTATTGGTTTACATGAGCAACTGTGTTTCATTAAGAATTTTTTAAAGATGTTTTTGAATCAAGAAAATCGTTGTAAGTATTTTTTGTAGTTTGCTCTTAGTTTTGTTTTGGAGGAGGGGAAAAAGAACTTTGGTAAAATTCATTTTGATTTTTTAGCCTAGTCGCTTTGTTTATCTATAACAGTTAGTACTTTCTAAAAATTGTATAAGTTTTCATTTAATACTCAGACTTCACTATAGTTTTCCTGACATTCCCAATTTTCCTGATAAAAAATATTTTGTCCTGATTTGTACTGATATTTTAGCTTTTTATTCTTGATTTTCTTGAAAATCAATTTCAGGGCTCCCAACAGATTTTCAGTTTTGTTCATAGAGAAAAAGAGACCTAAATTCTTTTAAAAAAGTGTCATTGATCTTAACTTTGAAAGGTTTAAATTAGTGATGCACTGATTAATCGTTCATTTTTCCTATCAACCTATCGGCTAATTTAAGCTGTCTTATTGACTGGAAAATTATTTGTATATTGAAAATTATTTTTGCATGGAACAAGTAACTATGCTAAATGAATTTTAGCTGATTAATCGGCTTAATTTTTGTGCTTTCTTTTATTGAAATTATTTTTGCCTTGAATTGAAGATGAATGAATTTATTACACCTAACCAATAGTTTTGAACTCCCCATTTAATTCCATAATTTCAGATTATCATGTTAGGGATATGAGTAACATATTCATATATTTTAATTTAAAAAAAATGCAGATAGAATAGGTAATGAGAAAAGTTTAAAATGAGATTTAAATTTTTATGGAGAGAAAAAAAAAAAAAAAAAAGACTGATTTTGAAATAAAAATAAACTTGAAATTAAAAAAGATCAGTTAAGAACCCAGCCACTCGCATTGTTCTTCTTTATGCCATTGTTTTCTGTATTAAAAAAAAGGAAAAAAAAAATGATTGCTACATCTGATGACCTTGCAGTGTGATACATTATATGGAAATAATATAGAGCTCAATATTATCAGGGTTCGTATTCCCCCTAAAACTCCTAAATTTCCTAAAAATGTACTAAAATTTTTTTGTGTTCCTAAGAAAAATTGAAAAGTTTGCAGGAGTTCTTTAGGAGAATTTAAATGACTCTTCTGAAAGTGGGGTTTTTCTTTTTGCAAAGACGAACTTTTTCCAGACATTTAATGTGATAAATAGGCATTTTACAAAATATTTTATTTCAAAATGCACTTTTCACACTGCTTTTCATCTTGAAACAGACTTAAAATTCTTCCTCCAATTTTGGAACTCCATATTTAGTATTACTTTCACTAGTGACATATATGTTTAGGGGAAAATGTAATTCCTAATTCATGTCTGCTGACCTGACTACTTTAGGTCGACATTGTGTTAAGATATGTATGAATTTATGGTTTTGTAGGTGAGTGTAATACTTTAATGTTTATGGGACCCTCTGGTACTGGAAAGACCATGGTTATGGAAGCTATTGCAGAGAAATACCAACTGCATACTGAAAGAATTCATTGGTATGACATTTATTCAAAGTAAGTACAGATTTACAGAAAATAACAACGTTACAATGCACAAATGAGCAGGGATACTGCAGACACGTGTTTCGGCGTTACAAGGAACGCCTTTATCAATGCAAAAAAGTTGTGAGCTTATGGATGCACAGACATCCGACAAAAGCAACGGAAACAGAAGCGAAGAGCTTAAAAAGCAAACATAGCGGATTACGTGAACACCAATAAAAAAATTCGAAGCCAAAAAACAACTTTTTTGCCAACTTTTTTGCATTGATAAAGGCGTTCCTTGTAACGCCGAAACACGTGTCTGCAGTATCCCTGCTCATTTGTGCATTGTAACGTTGTTATTTTCTGTACATCTTTAGCACAAAGGTATTTGTAAACTTTAAGTACAGATTATTTCTATATTTTGTGTGTTTTTGTTCAGAAATCCCAGAAAGCTGGAACAAATGAAAACTATTTTATCCTACTTTAAATAAATAAATAATGTCTTGAATTTCCTTGAACTTGAAGTTTTCTAATGATTTTCTTTGAAGTGTCTCATTAACTTTCTTGCTTTCTCCCCCTCCTCCCAGAATGAATCTAATTTTTCTAAATACAATCATTTCAATAACTTTTCATTCAAAACAAAAGTGTTTTAAAACTCTTATACAATATTTTATACCCATAAAAATAAATAAATACCTTTCTTTAAAAATAAATAAATTTAAATGAAAATTAAAAATAATAATGAATAAGTAGCTTTTTAAAGTAATTTTATGCCGAATTTTTTAATTTTTGCCTTTTGTTTTATCCTAAATAACAAATACTCTTATTTCTCGAATTGTATGATAAGTCACATTAATTTGAGAGTATTTGATGATGAAATTTTTCTGTAGGAAATAATGATAATGAGATGGTAGTAAAAATATTTTCAAGATATATTTGCAGTTAAGATCCCTGCTCTTGTTTTGCTATTTTATGTTATATTATTTTTATTTTATTTGGAAGATTTTATACAAAGCCCGTTTGGGATGGAGTTTTATGCTCTAGCTTTTGCTAGATTAGTGGGGAGATTTAGGGGCAAAGTGAAATATTGATATATTTTCACAGTTTGCAGCGCCACCTCACTAGCCATATTTTAACTAAGTTCCTAGACATATAGTTGATGATACAAAAAATGATACAAATAATGTTCAGAATTCAAAGTTTTTTTCAAAAATATTTCTTGGCATTATAAAATTCTAAAATTTTTGTAGTTATAAATTTACTAATGCCCAGTGCTTTCCTTGTTTATTTATATCAGGCATATTTTGTTTCTAAATGTGCAATGTCATTTGTCAAGTGCACGCGGAGCAAAGGGAATGGGCAAAGTGAAATAGTTCATTTCATTTGCTTACGCATTCATTCCCTAAATCACGAACTTATTTCTTCATTTGTTAATTTATTCATTCTTTTACTTATTAATTCACTTATTTGCTCACTCATTCTCTTATTTTGCTATTCATTCCCTTTTTCATTCACTCATTTATTTTTCTCATATATTAATTAATTCATTTATTTGTTCATTTATTTATTCTTTTCTTTTTTCATTAATTACACTGTGCGGCCAAAAAAAAACCCCTTGAAAATGCTTCTGGCATTTTGAAGGCTGATTCTTATGTAAAATGACCCCCTGAATCCGAATATGACCCCCGTTTTCCCCCATCACGTACCAATTTTTTTTTAAACGCCCCCCTTTTTTTTCCTCAGTTTCAGAGCTATTATATTTTTTTGGAGGGGAAAGGAGCCTTATATTCACCCCTAAATTTTTTTAGAGGTCAAGAGAGACTCAAAGTTTAAAATCATGAGCACCGAGAAAAAATCGGGGAATTTGGGGGGGCGTAGCTCCCCAAAATATTTGAAAAATCACCGAAAACGATCTTTTTATTCTATCTTTAAAACATTTTTTTCGGTGCAGAACCAGAGTATAGGATTCGCTCTTATGGCTCCTGGGTCAGAAAAAATTTTCACGCTGTAAAATTTTTTTTAAAAAATAAAATAATGCTCTAAAAATTGCACTTTGCACTCGAGTTTTAAAGCAGGTCTTCAGCCAAAAAAACAAAATTGTGTCTGATTCTTATGTCAAATGACCCCGTATTTCCAAATATGACCTCAGTTTGACCACTCCACCCCCTCTTTCCAGAGAGCGCCCCCCCCCCCCCATTCTGAATCATTTTACTAATTCGGAGGGGAAAAGTACATTACGTAACCCGTTAACATAATTCTAAAATGCAACAGAGGTTCAAAGTTCAAAATCATGTACATGTGTACCAAAAATATAAACTAGGGTGGTATACCCCCCCCCCCCAAAAAAAAAAAAAAAAAAAAAATTCTTTTCCTGTTTTTCTAAGAGACGTTTTAAACCTTTTTTTTTTGTGAAAAATCAGAGTAATCGATTTTCTCTTTGATTAATGTGTTCGAAATTATTTCGCTTTGTAGAAAACAAATTTTATTATAAAATAAAAAAAAAAATTTTTTTTTTCTTGTAAGGGTGGCTCGTTGCATATCAGTCGCATCGCAGGTCCGCATGAAAGAAGACACTGTTGTGGCTGACTCTTCTGCAAAGTGACCCATTTTTTCCAAGTACTATAAATTATCACTTTCACGAAAAGCCCCCCCCCCCCGTACTTGTTTTTCAGTTTTCAACGGTTTCCAAGCCAATATTTTGATTTTCAGATTAAAGAAGCTTGACATTAACCGTTAACACTCTTATAGATAGATAGAGAGGTGCAAAGTTGAAAATCATGAACATGTATAGCAAACTGAGAGACCTAGATAAAAATGTGCATACCTGCACCCCCCTCCCCCAAAAAAGCTTTTTAAAATCTGGAAATACGTTTTTTTTTCCTTTTTAAAGCACTGTTTTTTTTTCTTTGTAAAATGACTCTGAATTGGGGGGGGGGGGGGGGCGCTCTCTGGAAAGAGGGGGTGGAGTGGGGAAACTGAGGTCATATTTGGAAATAGGGGGTCATTAGACATGAGAATCAGCCACAATTTTGTTTTTTTGGCTGCAGACCTGCTTTAAAACTCGAGTGCAAAGTGTGATTTTTAGAGCATTATTTAAAAAAAAAAAATTTACAGCGTGAAAATATTTTCTGACCCAGGAGCCATAGGAGCGAATCCTATATTCTGGTTCTGCACCGAAAAAAATGTTTTAAAGGTCTTTTTAAAGAAACTAGAATAAAAAGATCGTTTTTGGTGATTTTTCAAATATTTTGGGGGGGTTACGCCCGCCCAAATTCCCCGATTTTTTCTCGGTGCTCATGATTTTAAACTTTGAGTCTCTTTTGACCTCCAAAAAAAATTTAGGGATGAATATAAGGCTCCTTTCCCCTCCAAAAAAATATAATAGCTCTGAAACTAAGGAAAAATAAAAAAAAAGGGGGGGGGCGTTTAAAAAAAATTGGTACTTGCTGGGGGAAAACGGGGGTCCTATTCAGATTCAGGGGGTCATTTTACATAAGAATCAGCCTTCAAAATGCCAGAAGCATTTTCAAGGTTTTTTTTTTTTTTTTTTTTTGCCGCACAGTGTTATTCAATTTGTACATTCATTTGATGACAATTACTGTAACTCATCAAAAAGAAGATGTTTCATTATAAAAATATTATATATTTCACTTTTCTCCATGGTTTTTTGAGGTGGAAAATTTCCACCTTTTTTTGAAAGTGCAAAATAACTGTCAAAAATGAAAAAAACCATTTCAACGATAGTTGTATTACAAAATTCATTATTCCTTCTTTATGTACACTAGGGGTGCGACATCGAAGACAAAACATCGATGTTTCAAGACATCGATGTTTCGAAATTAAGACATCGATGTTTCAAAACATCGACTTTTTTTATGAAAATCATTTTTCTCATCTGTTTTCTCCTGAAAAACATCAACCGTATGATATCGATGTCAATTATAGAAAACTTTTTTGGTGAGTTAGATGTATAACTTTCATTTATCGCTTATTTTTATGAAACTTTTTTTGTTGAAATGTAAAACACTATTATCGAAAAAAAATTTCTAAAGTAAAACAAAAACAACGATGCTTAAAAATCGTTGACCGTAAATCATCGGTAGTAATAAAAAAAAAACTAATTCAATACGATAGATATTACAACTGTTAAAGATGAATCTTTTTTATTGCTTTTTGCTGAAGTGTAAAACAGACACCGAAAGAAAAAAAAAACATCGAAGGCGAAACAGTGATCATTAAGACATTGACCTTAAAACATCGATGGTAACTATCAAAAACGTCTTCTAACGAGATTGATAGTGTAACGGCTGATTAACAAAAACGTTTGGCCACATATCTTGATGATTTTTTTTCTTTTTTTGCTGAAATATAAAACATTCACATAAAGAATACTAATGAAATAAATAAAATTTAAAAAAAAATTGGGAAAGCAAATTAGAAATGTTTTAGAAACATCGAGAGCAAAACATCGATAATAATCATAGAAAATATTTCTAATGAGAGTAATACTGAAACTTCTGACTAGAGATGAAAGCTTCTTAATACGTCTGCATACCGCATATTTTTATCTAGCTGTTTTTGCTCGATTATGAAACATCGACATCGAAAACAACATCGAACCCAAAATATCGATGTTGGGAAAACATCGAACCTCAAACATCGATGGTAAAAACATCGATGTTTTAGCAAAAACATCGATGTTTCCAAAACATCGACATCGATGTCGCAGCCCTAATGTACACTGATTTCCAGAAAAAAAAAAAATCTTAAGTTGCTCACTTTGAAACAGGTTAGCTATCTAAACTATTTCACTTTGCTCCACATTTCCCTACTGCTGTTTTTATTTTAACTGATGGATTTTGTAGGGGAATATTGCAAAAATCATTTATATCATGTCAAAATTCTGTTGAGGTACAACCTTGCTATTAGGCAAATTTCATTGAAAATTGCATGCATAGTTTGTTAAACTATAGGACCACTTCAAGCTCTGAGGCCATGTGTATAGAAAAAAAGTTCTGTGGTCTAAGTTATGTGTTTAGCCTTTTTTTTTTTGTGTGTGTGTGTATGTGTGGAAACTTTTTTTTTGTGTCACACAGTTTCAGTTCCGTGCTTTATACTTCTATATTTGTAATTCCTCATATTTCATGAAACATGTGGAAAATTTGTTCTCTTCATTAGTTTGTAGTTAAAATTGAATTTTTCAAAAACTATTTTTTTATTTTAATGTAGAATAATGTTATTTAAAATAATACTGGTCTGAATATGCTTTGTAATTAATAGCTCTGTTGAAGATATGCTTTCAATATATACTTTTCATGTTCCATTTTTTAATACCTAAGCATGTTCATAATAACAAACTCATTTCAGGCATATTTCTGAAGCCCAAGAAGACTTGAGATCGGCATTTAGAAAAGCTGCTCTTAAGTATTATATCTATCCGTCTTATCCCATATCATTTTGTTCTAGATTTTGCTTAGCAATTTAAAAAAAAAAATGTCTATATACCATAAAGTCGGGTTACTTGGACCCTAAGGGGTTACTTGAGCCCATTACAGTAAAATGATAAAATCTAGGTTTGGTACTTATTAGTTGAAGACTTGCACGTAGTTCTTCGTTTCTCCTCTAGGTAGAAGCACTCTGCAGTCTCTAATGCTAGTACCAAACCCAGATTTTATCATTTTGCTGTGGGCTCAAGTAACCTCCTTGTGGGTCCAAGTAACCCGACTTTACGGTATATACGACTCCTGGGGCACTACGTTCGAACTCTCTAGCACTTCACGAATCGTCTATTTCTCCCCTCTCTAGAAGGAAGAACGATGGGAAAATAGTCGTTTGACAAGTTTCGTGCTACGTTCAAAGGCCCGAGCGAGAATTTTCTCTCCTTCTAAACGCATATCGAGAGGGGAAAAAGATTGACCAATCAAATGGTTTCGTATCTCACATGGCATGGCGAAGATCAGAGGAATCAGGGTTGCATTTTCCTGCCATGCATCGCTCTTTCTGATCGGCACAAAAAAACCGGGTGCTCAATACTTTTCTACGAGAATTTCGCAAACTTTCGGCGCCTATATTTTATTCGGATTTCGTCTAATCTTTCAACCAATGCGAAAAATAGTTACAGCATAGTTTCAGGAAGCTCTTATTTTAAAATGGGCAATATTAGAGCCGATTTAATTATAGAAAATGCGCGTTTTCATTACGCATTTTCTTATGCTTTGGTAGCTTGCGCATCGATATCTTAGCTGTTTTTCACAAGTTTTCTTCAATTTTAATCAACAATTAAGTGCCTAATACCAATTAGAAAAAAATCCTCCTCCCCCAAAGGACTTTTTTTTTAATGATACGATTAAAGCAACATTAAAATCCCTCTCAGTCGGAAAAAAGGAATTTAATTTAAATGCGACTTATTTTAACTCGAAAAATATTAGTCCCCCGCCTCTCCAGAAGAAAAATGATTTTATTGAAATACCCGTTCACGGTAAAGACAAATGAGTGAATTGAAACAATAAAATAATTTTAAATCCCCCTTTCAAAAAAAGGAAATTGGAACTTAGTTAAAATACACATTTAATTACAATAACAAGAAAAACCTCCTCTTCTGATGAAAAAATAACGAAACCAAAATACGCAACACCACACGAAAAATATACCCCCCCCCCCAACACACACACACACAAAAAAAAGCTTTGCAAGTTTTATTCAAAAAATGAAAAGACTAAATCTCCCCTAAGAAACAGAATTTAATAAATATTTCGTGGTATCCCCCACCCTCATAAAGATTAGTTCAATGAAAATAAGTATTACAAATATAGATAAAATACAGCGACTGCCCCCCCCCCTCCTTAATGCAGTAAAAACCTCTTTAAATTAAATACGCATCACAATTTGGAAAATTTAAATGTTCACTTCTCAAGAATGAAGAATCATAAATTATTAACCAATAGAATCAGAAAAAATATACCCCCCCCCCCTTCCCAAAGAAAAAAGCATCTAACTAAATATTCACTGCAATTGAAATGAAGTTCAAACCAGTGGTCGGATGTAGCGCGCTACAAGTAGCGAAACTACTGTAGTAGCTACATTTTTTAGTAGTTTGTAGTGTAGCACACTACTTTTAAAAAACAGTAGAGTAGTGAGATGCGCAATACAAAAAAATAGTAGTTTGTCGCGATTTCTGAAAACTACTTTTAAATTAAAAAAATAAATAAATAAATAAAAAAAATTAAAACAAAAGAGAACAAAGGAAAAAAACAAGGTTTTTCTTTTGGCGAATATTTGTAAAAATTGTAAAAAAAAACCTAAAAAGCACAAATTTTAGCAAAAAAAAGGAACAAAAAGGAAAAGTAACAAATAAATTCAAAGACAATTCCTATTTCTATTTCATATTCGAATGAGGTAATTTTTTAATCTAAACCACTTTCGATTTTTTTCGGTCGATCCTCAAACGGTGTATTCTTGTTATCTATTTATTTTTTAAAAAGTAGCGAAGTAGCAACTACATTTCAAAAGTAGTGTAGCTCGCTACACTTAAAAAAAAGTAGTTGTAGCTGTAGTTAACTACATTTATAAGAAAGTAGTTGTAGTTGTAGTTCGCTACGAAAAATATGTAGTTTTTCCAACCACTGGTTCAAACTCTCCTGGGGGGGGGGGCAACAGAAATACTTTAAATAAACCTTATAAATCCAAAAATGTAAGTACCCCCCCCCCCCCCCGCAGCGGAAAACAGAATAAGATATGTATTTTAAACAAAATACATATGTAAATACAACGATACGGAAAACCCTCTCTCCGGGAAAAAAAACTTTCATTTCATGCACAATACAAGTGGAAACGTCCCCCCCCCCCCTGCGCTTGAAAACGTAAAATAAATATGCATTTAAATTCGAAAATGGGATCCATCACTCTCGAGGGAAAAGAAACGAAATGTATAATTAATTTCAACAAATTATAACCCCCTTTTCCAGGAAAAAAAAATATGTCAAGTAAAATACTAAATAATAGCTGCAAAAATACAATTCCCACCCCCTTTCCGAAGACGAAAAAAATTATTTAAAAGCCGGTATCCGATTAAAATGAAACAAAAATCCCGCTCTTCCCGCAGAAAATAGAATACAATTTAAGTCCGCCGGCGAGGACCTCTTTCGAATTCATCATCTTCATCCTGACAAATCGCGAGCATAACTATTTCAGCCATCTTGATAGTAAACAAACGAACTTCTCTCTACCTATTACGCGTTCTCCCTCGGTTTCGGGCGGGGGAGAAATGCTCGGCAGTCAATCTAGGAAGGGAGACGTAAACGTATGTTACAACGTAGTGCGAAATTGTGGCTCTCCAGATGTGACGTCACGCTGGGGTAGAAACCGGTTTTCTCTACAGTGAGTATCTTCTAGGAAGCTTGACCGTAGTGCCCCAGGATGTTGTTCACCTATCGTGAAAAATGACCTTTGTTTTTGAAATTTAACGCAGGAATCTTTTATTTTGAAACAGTTGTAAACATTATGAATAGAGCTAGGATCATATGCAAATGCTTATATGTGATTGTATAGTTTTGCTTATTTTGACCTCAATGCATATAACTATATAAAAACATGTAAACCTTCAAATAACTGAATATTACTATGTTTCTCACTCACCTTTAAAGTTTTTTTTCCTGAGAGTAAGAGTACAAAAACTATTTTGTGCTTCAACAAAAAATCAGGAGACATGCGAGTTTTTCTCGGTCTGCCCAAATTTTTGAGCATACCATTAATGCCCATACTACATTTTATGCATATTATCACCAAAATTAGTTCATTGAAGATTTTTATTATTTATTTTTAAAAAAATGATTGAAAATATCTGTTTTATATGTTAAACTATGTTAAATATGTGTTCCTTTATTTTCAATTTCCTAGATGCCCATCAATCATACTTATGGATGAATTTAATTATCTTTGTCCTGATAAAGAAGAAGCAAATGCATCTCATTCCCAAATTTCTAGTATATTGTCAGATCTAATGAAGGGACTATCAGTAAGTCAGTAAGGTTCTCATTTCACTATAAATATTTTTAGTGTGATATTTTTACTGTAATAAATGCAGCTTGTTTCTGCACCTTAAATTTTCATTAACAATGTAATGTTTTTTTTAATCAAAAGTTAAAAAATATTCTCCCAACTAAAAAAATTTTAATGCTGTGAAACTTGCTTTCAGTGTAGTGAATTTAGAAGCAAACTGTCAGCTTGATTTTTATTTTTTTACTATTTGATATCACTTTCTTAAAACCTTTTTCATAAGATTTCTCCTTAGAAATGAAAGTCAAACATTTTAAATGTCAGCTTCATACTGTTTTTAGAGGATATAAATGTGAGAAATTATAGCCTGTGATAAATTGGGCTTTACTGATACATTTTGTCGAATCAAAACAACAGTAAAGCATCTCATTCTAGAAACAACAGTAAGATATCCTATTGTGTTTGTTCTGAAGTGACGATATATACAGAGAGAGAAATTAAATGTTTAGAGCTGCTGAGTAAAATTTTTTACCATGCTTCTGCTCTTGAAAATAATGGTTGAATTGTCAATAGAAAGAGAGGAAGAAAGTAGAAGAAAAAACCTTTTACCCTGATGGTTAAAAAAATCGCTTTGATAGATATAGAGAAATAAGTTTTTATTTGAACCAGAGGGGTAACATGATTCAGTTATTTAAATTTATTAAAATGAATGACGTTGCAGGGTTAGATTTTTGCACGGAAAGCAGGACAAGGGGTCATTGTTTTAAGCTGTTTAAATCTCAGGCTAATCTGGAAATTCGAAAAAATTACTACTTTAGCAGGGTAGTGGAAACTTAGAACAGTTTACCGGAAGAGCTGGTAAGGAACAATGGAGTAGATAGCTTTAAATGGGCCATTGATCTTCATTGGGGTCTTTAATTTGACTAGGACCAGCCCAGTTGGGTCCAGCGCCTGCTGCTGGTCGCCACATTTGTATTTGTATTTTTAAGAGTGTAACGTGAAGACATTACTGTTAAAATCCTAGATTATAATGTTAAAATCTAGGATTTTAACAATTACGCGTTATATATATGTATGTATATAAATACACTTGACAATTAGTTTGCTAATATAATAAATAAAGAAGGTATTTCTTTTGCAGAGCAGAAAAGTGTTGATAATCTCTTCATCAAACAGTACTGATTATAATGATGCTGTTTTCAAAGTTGATGGCAAAGTAGTTCAAGAATTGAAGTTTTCATTACCTAATATTGAAGAGAGAAAAACTGTAAGTTTATTTAGAGTTTGCAATGCTTAATTGTAATAATAATAATAACTGATTTTTGTCTAAACATAAATTAATTTGGTGTGACACAGGAATCAGGGTTGGCCTTGTTGGACCCAGTGTTTTTTTTTTTTTTTTTTTTTAACCCATTATTTAACACACTTTTGGGCTTTTGAAAAATGATTGTTAAGTTTGAAACAAAATAAATTAAATTAAATATTTTGACAACTTAAAGACACTTATAATTTATTTATTGTACACTAGAGACGATAAATATAAAAAATTTCAATGTATTTTGAATTTTAATAGCTTTTGCAATGTAATATTATATTTTACTTTTAGTCAAATACAAATACACCAGTGTACTTATTTTCTGAAGTTTTAAGAAAAAAGAAAAAAATATTTGAAGATTTCAATTGTTTAATGTTTTTATTTTTATTTATATTAGTATAGCATATTAGACTAATTTGTTTTCACTGCACACATGTGACCTTATCTATATGGAATATTATTCTGACTCTGCTTCTTTAGATGTTTCAAAAGTTATTGAATGACACAAAACATTCTCTTACTGCCAAAGACATACAAGACATTGCAGAAAATTCTCACAACTTTTCAATGAAAGACATCACAGATGTTGTTATGGATGGTAAGTTTTTCCATAAACTGATGAAAGTGAGTGAAATGGATGACATTGTCAATTTAAGACTAACTATGATATATGAAAGTGAATTTGAAATTTGCTGCCCCTGAATGTATCTACTTTTGCTCCAGATGTGGTTGTTTGTACTTACCATCTCACCTAGTTTTATTTGAAAAACAAGAAGGAAAAGTTGCCCTTTGTGAAATTTTTACTTTAGCAGAAAAAAAAAAATGGTACGCCCCAAATAGAATTAAACACTTATATAGAAATTCGCTGAAAGTAGCTATCAAGATGAGGGATTTTTTTTCTGGCCGATAGTAGTGAATTAAAGTGAATTTATTAGTCGCCACTCCTTTTTTCCTACTTCCTACTTTAAAAAGAAACTAGAAACAAATTAGCTTTAAAACTGCTACTAAAACATAAAAATTAATCTGTTAAAATAAAGGCTGATATAACATATCAATTTTTAAAAGGAATGTTTTCCTTTTTAAGAAGTTCAATAAGAATTTAAGTTAGTTGTTAACTAAAATTCTTATTGAACTTCCAGTCATAGCTTCATCCATCCATAATTTAGTAACTAAGAATAAAAATATTTTTTATAATTACTGAGTTTCTAAAAAAAAAGACTTTTTTGCAAATTATTTAAATTTATACATATAAAGCTTTAGTGCCTGACGATTTTTGCTTAGTGATGTTAATGTTTTTTTATTTTTGCTTAAATTTATTAAATTGTTGACTTGGACTTTTAGTGGCAGAAAAGAAACACTTGTTAAAAATTTGGATAAAATTCTCGAAAATGGGTTTTGATATTGAACAAAAAATTTTGGTATATAGGAGCACAAAAGATATAAATAGTGAAATGATATAAAGACTCTTTTCTCCTTTTCTAAAAGTTTGATTACCTTGCTGATGATTACCTAAAGCTTGGAAATAGTCTTTTATCTCCTTCAAAATTTTAAATTTCAACCCTGGAAACAATTAACAACGAGTTTTACATGTAACTGAATATTCCTTTGAGTTTTATGTAAAAATAAACAACTGAAATATGCATAGATGTTATTTTTCGTGTTGAAATATTTAATTGTCATTAAACAGTAATATTCACTTATGAGTTGTGGTTTTTAAAAATAAGATTCCCCTTTTTATTGTTAAATTAAAAAAAATCTTTTGGGTGCCTTATAATGCATTTTTCCGTCATAATTCATGCAGTTTTTGAATTTTTAGCTAACTTTTAAATTTATTACTTTTTAACTAATTATAGAGCATTGGGAAAATAATGTAGTAATTTAAAACCACGTAACAAATAAAGGATTCTTTGTAGCTTTAAAGTATGCTTTTTATTGCAAATTTGTGCTTTACTATATTATTTTACCCAACAAAATAACTGTTACATATTGTAAGTTGCATTTAATATTTTTTAATATAGTTAACACTTAGATACTAGTTAGGAAAAAATGCATATCTGTGATTTTTGTTTGTATGATAATTTATTTTCAGATTTTTTCTAGCTAAAAACCTTTCCTGTATGAGAGTTTCTGCACATCCTAGTAATTATGAAATCAAAGAAAGCAGCGCTTTAAGTTTTTATGACATGAAAAGGATTTGTAAGTTGAGGAAACCAAAGATTCTATCATCAAGTACTTTAAAAGTTAAAAAGGTAAGGGTTTTAAAATTTTCTTATTCACCTAAGACAAACCTATTGATATGCATGGATGATTTTATTTACATCATACACATCAATATGGTTTATGGTATTGAAATTTCTCTTTGCATATAATTTATTACAGCGAAGTAGTGTGGTGCAATATCAATTAAAAAACACCAGATGTGTTCAAAATTAAAACATTGATATTCTGAAACATTGAACTTTTTTTTATTCTTGCATAGTAAGATACGTAGGTATGTGAAGTAAAAGTTCATACTCAGAGTGGCAGTAAGTGTGAGGGACATTGCAACTTTTTTTTAAAAAAATCAAGCTTCTGACGTATTTCATAGAAAAATATCCTTTCATTCAGCTGTCTTATGAAGCTTTGAGAAGTGAATGCATGAAAAGAACTCTAACATCCAGACATACAGAACAGTTAAAACTTCTTAATGAAAATAGTTGCATTGTAAAAAAATGTTCGAATTACAAGTCCAGTCAAAAATATATATCTTCATCAGCTTAGAATATTAGACAAGCAAGGCCTAAGCCATTTTCTATTTGCATCTTTTGAATATATATATAACGACATCACATCAGATTATATAGATGTCTCAAACAGTGAGTAAAGCGAGGAAAGGGAAGAAATTACGCCGCCTTAACATTTTACATAAGGTAATCCACTTGCGACATACCAAAACTTCATTGAATATACAAAATAGAGCTTACTGTTGCCAAACACCAAAACTTATATGAAAAAGTCAAGTCATTAAAAAGAAATCAAGGCACTAATGCAGCAGTTCTCAACCTGCGGCCTACATGTTACAGTTTAGTACTGGGGCATGGCCACTGGTCTAGAGCTAGTATAGATTTTGGAGTTTAGTATCAGTCTTTTGGGACTATCACCAACATAGTCAATATTAGTGTCAAAGGAGGTGAGACAAAGCCGTCAAAGATATTTTCAAATCTGATCTTCTAAGTTGTGAGTTAGCAACTCGATGCTCAGTTCAATTTGATAAAAAATAGCAAAGAAAACAAACTCATTTTTGTAATCATATTTGTATTGTTTAAAACATAGTTTTTTTTCTGGTTCTAAGGGCAAATCTCGGTGATTGTGTGTGATTTGCCTCTAAACACAAGCAAACAAATACATGAAACTTTCAAAACCGATCAAAGAACTTGATCAGTTGCTTTCTTTGTTCGTTTATTTTACTCCTAGTAAGGTACAAAGTTGAAGCTCTTGCTGTAAAAATTTGGACAAGTGTTTAAAAAAAGAACTCTTGAAAATGAAGTAAAAATAGATAACTTTTCAAAGGAAAGGTCTAAAAACTCCAAACTGTGTGTTGCTTTGTGTGATGAAATGGGCAGTCAACACAAGCCACTTCTACTCCACTGCACAGTTCCGTGGCAGTCTGGATGTGTTGACGAGATTGTGGTTAGTTTTATAGTTTTTTTATGAATGAAGATTTGGTGGAAAACTACTTATATTGCGCCTGTTACATACCCTAATTTCTTCATATGATAACTATTCGCCATGCATATTGATTAGGTGTCTATTTTCATCAGGTTTTTACTTGCATATTTAGTACTTAGTGAGCCTCAAAGGAAAGGAAAGTTCACCTCTCCTATTTTTAAAGGAAATTTTGACAATATTTCTTCCTTAGGTCTTCTGGAAAGATATAGGAGGAATGCTGGATGTGAAAGAGAAACTAAAACAACTAGTTGAATGGCCTCTGAAATATCCTGAAGCTTTTAAGAGGTTCAACCTTACACCATCCAAAGGGGTATTAATGTACGGTCCTCCAGGATGCTCTAAGACAATGATAGCGAAAGCCCTTGCCACTGAGTGTGATCTGAATTTCATATCTAGAAATGTAAGTTAAGGTAGTTTACAACAGTACTGTTATTTAAAGTAACTTTGAGCACAGTTGGTTGACTTTAGCCAGGGCGAATCATAAGGTGTGATTCCACCACTTTGGCCTACAGTAATTTCTGCTGTGAATTTTCATTTTACAACTTTAACTTCATGAAATATTGTTCTTTAAGTTATGCACACAATTATATCATACTGTAAAATATAGAAGAAAATTTTATTTATTAAAATGGTTGTGTGTATTAAATTCTTGGAACCAGAAACTGAACAATTATTTACAGTATTTATTTTATTTAACTTGAAAGTTCTTATGAAATAAATAAATTACATTTAGCTACTAATTATTATAACAACTTTAGTTGTGCTTTAAAATGCTTTAAAATGAAGCTAGTAAAATATGGCATTTTAAAAACATTTCATTGAAACTTACAACAACAACAAAAAAACTGACATTATTAATAAAAGGTCTCCCATGTAGCAGAAAAGGTTGTGGAATGGTTGGCCAACTGTTTCTGGCGGAGGAAATCATTGGGGAATGGTGGGTTGGTAATCGACAGTGAACCAACGATGGCCCAACCATTTCTACTCACCGTTGGGCCAGCCTAGAATATTTTCAATAACCCAACTATTTCTGAATTATGTTAGGCCAAAAAAAAAAAGCTCTGTTAGGCTTTCATTTGAAAAACAGCAAAACTTACAAGTTTCGTGAAAAATTTCACAATAAATTTTCTGTCAAAAGATTAGTAACTATGCACTGAATATATATTTTAAAGTTAACTCAATGGTTAAACCTAAATGATGAAAGTTCATGTGTTCGTTATGAAAAATACAAAATAGTCATTAAAGTTTAATCATTTTGTTGGTTTTGATAAAGAGTATATGAAATACTGTGTTTGTAGTTTGCAAGTTGAAAAATAATAAAAAGTTATACGTTATTGAAATATTACTGAAGATTTGTAACGTCTTGACTTTTTTGTAGTTGTTATAATTTCTGAGTAAAAATCAGAAATAAATTTTTTTCCATTTCAGAACTGTAACTCTGGACATACTTATAGTTAAAAGAATCGTTACTATTCTATTTTTCATTCTCCATTTTCGTTAATTGGATGAATGATATATTCAAAATCATTAATGATTTATTTAAAAATGCAAGATGAAAAACAAATTTCATTCCACTCTAAAATGGAAACATATATGCACTATAAATGTTCTACTTATTGTGTCTCAGATGGCTTGGGTTGAAAGTACGAGGCTGCCAATGCAAAGGTTTACTCCAGGTTTCAGTTTGAATCCCATGGCAGGCAGTAGCGGCGCTCCGTTAAGAGCAAGTTGGGATTGCCGATTCAGGTATTTATCATGAAAAATGAAATAGTAAAAAATTTAATTTTTTAAAAACAATTATTCAATGGTTGGTGAGGGCTGTTGGGCATTCACTGTTGGAGAGCGGTTGACAAAGCAGACATTGCCTCCTGTCGGCCAACTGTTGAGCTCCACCATTCGTCAACAATTCCCCAACCGTTTGTGCCATTTGGGATGGTATTATGACTGCCTAAAGTAATTTTATTGTTGCAGACTTCGGACTTATTTCATAAATATGTTGGTGAATCTGAAAAGGCTGTTCGTGAATTGTTTACTTTAGCTAGAATGAAATCACCAAGCATAATTTTTTTGGATGAAATTGATGCCCTTGTTGCTGAAAGAGGAAGGTATATTTTTATGTTTTTATATTTATCGAAAATACTGCTCCTTGTAAAAGTGTAGAATGAATAATTTTTTCATAATGTACATACGCCCGTCACATAGGGGGTCGAGAGCTTCGTAAAACTACTGTTTTTACACGTAATGACAGGCCTGGTTGTACATTATAAAGTATGCTAAATATCACAGGTTACTTTCTTTTATCTAATTGGACTAACTCAAGTAGTGTACTTTTGATTACAGAAATGTTTTAATAGTAAGAAATGTTTATTTTGTTATTAATTAAAGCAGTAATTCATTGCAAATTAAAGCAGTAGTTTTATAAGAATATGGTATTGCATATAAAATGATGGTCCTATTGAATGCAATAAAAACTATATTGTTTGCCAATGTAACTACTATTTTGCATGCATATTCAAAATAGTCTGCTGTTTTGACTGTCATTTTATTGAGAAGAAGAATAGGACCATACCATGATCAGGAGACGAGGTTTTTTGATTGAATCTTATAAGATTCAAATCTCAAGCCCAGCTATTTAAGATTTCAAATGCTTGTTATTTTGGTAAATTAATCATGATGTGGTTGGAGACCCCTTGTGTTAGGTTTAACAAATTATAATGCATACTATCTGCATATTGTATCTGATTAATCCATTACTAGTTACTATGCAAAATTTTCAAAGTTTTCAGAATTAGTATGCAGGATATGTCTTTTCTTTTTAGTTGCTCTAGTGGATCCGGTGTTGGTGATAGAATTGTGGCTTCTCTTCTTACTGAAATGGATGGTATAGAAGAACTTCATGGAGTTTTAATTGTAGCTGCGACCAATAGACCTGACATGTTAGACGATGTAAGCGTCATTTAGATTTGCCACCAATTGAACACTATAAACACTTTTGTAAACATTTTTTTAAAAATTAAATAAACCAGCAAATGTTATTTTGTCCATGTTTTAAATTTTCTATGACTGCTTTTATTTTTATAGTTTTACTGTAATTTGAAACATTAAAAAAAATTGTTTGCAGGCTTTAATGAGAAATGGAAGAATAAATCACTTTATTTATGTTCCATTACCCGAGAAAGAAGCTAGAAAAGAAATTCTCAAATTACAAATGAAAGAGCGAATCATCAGTGAAGAAATAGACTTTGAATGTCTTTCTCAAAAAACTGAAGGATACACAGGAGCTGAAGTAAGATTTGTTTTTCTATTTTTATTTGAAGCTTTACATGAATTTGCCAAGATGTGATGTAAGATTTAAATCATACTGTACAGTATTTTATTTAGTCAGGTATTTTTTAAATGAATTCTTATGAGGTGCTGAAGAGAGTGAGATTGTTTGAGGGAAGGCTGGGTATAAAGATCTTCTTCACTTCACTTCACACTCTCCAGGGTCCCCCGTACCTACCACAGCTTCGTGGTTTAACCGGGATAGGGCCCTGAAGAGCGCTCTGTTCTTAATTTTGAACCAGAACCTAGGGTCGAGCAAACCCTAGGGCCCAGCACCCCCAGAGGTATCGTTTCACTTGGAGGACTTTGTGACCACGACATTTTTAACGCCTCCCAGCCACCATTAATCAAGGCGGTGGATCTTTGATCGGCTGGGTTTCGAACCCGGGTCCCTCCGGACATGAGTCCGATGCCTTACCGATCGGCCCACCACGGCCCCTGGTATAAAGATCTTAAACATTTGACAGAAACAATTAAAAAACATGAAGAATATGTGTTATCCATGTTTATTAAAGCACAAATTTGACAAAATATTGCATGCACTTGTCGGGGAACACCTACTTTAATTGGGAACTTTTCAAATTTGAATTTATCTTTTCCTGTTTTTATCAAAACGCTTTTCCTCTGCCACAACAATAATTAATAATAATAAAAAGAAATGATGTTTTTTGTTATCTTAAATAAGCATTGACATCAGAAATTCGAAAAATTTACTTTTTTAGCTATAATTAATGAGTTGCCCTGCCCTCTTCTCGCTAAGTCTGGGCTCAGGCCCCCCTCCCCTCGAAATGATTTGTCTGTGTACGCCACTGGTGAGGAAGTATGTTTGAAAATTTTAATTGCAAATTTATTTACGCACTTTAAATGCTTCTTTTTTTCCTTGTCTTCTGTGTATATGTTTTTATTTTATTTGCATATTATAATAACTATTAATTATTATTATTATTAGTTTTATCATTGCAAAATTGTAAATATTTAATATTTACTAACAATAGGCTAATGTAAAAATCCTTAAAAAATTTATTTCTTAAATAGCAGAGCTTGTAAAAGTTCTTCAAATTTTATATGTTTCTTACTGTCATAAATATTTTTAGTAATTGAAAATGGCAAATAATTTTTAAATTTTGAGAACAAGCTTGCTTCAGTTAGTGATGAATTCAATAGTCTGTCATTTTCACTTTATATGATTGGTTTAAAACCTGTGTTTTGATTGGCTATATCATTGCCTTAAAGCAAGAGTAAGATATCTTACTATTATTTCTGGATTAGATGTCTTACTGTTGCCCTGATGTGACAATATCCGGAGTTTCATTGAAAATCACATTATCCCTTAATCAAAAGAATGCAATTTTTAAATGCTATCTAAAGTTTGTATAAATTGCACTCAAGTCCATTTTATGTTGTTCAGTACTAGTTTATTTATTTGACTTATCTGGGTAGGGAAATCTACTGAAATGCCACTGAGTTCAAGATTTTTTTTTGGTAACGTTTACACACATTAATAAATGGTACCTACACTATTTTGTGCTACAGATCTCTTTGTCAGAGTCCTTAATATGAGTTGGACGTTTTCATTAACTGCTGTACGAATGTTGTTATTTTTACTTTATTATAGATTGTTAATATCTGCAACGAGGCTGCTTTGCAACTTTTGTCCGAAGACTTTGAAGCCGAGTCGCCAGTATTCACTATGAAACACTTTGAACAAGCTCTCAATACCATTCGACCACGAACTACAAAAGACATGATAGATTTTTATGAGAAGTTAAATTCAAAATTCTGTATTCGGTAGTAAAATTCAAAATAAAGCTATTTTTGTATATCTTTTTGTGTCTTTATTTACTTAGAATAGGTAATTAAAAATTTTGAAAAACAAATTATATTTTCAGTTTTATAACGATATTCTGTAAACAGCTAATGATGTAGACAAATGAGGGTGGGGGGCAATCATATCACGTAAAATGAAACAAGGTGAGTCTCCATTTTCTAACTAGCTTCCTTATGGGATTAATTTGATTCGTGCAATACATTTAATGCTTAGACTATTTAGATTCCCTTCATAACTTTAATTTTTACTTACTTCTGTGTCTAATAATAAATAAAAAAGTACTGAATTCGTGAAAACTTTCGAATTTCGATTGATTTATACGTTTTGAGGTTGTTGAATCCAGATTAGCCATTTTTGAAAAAGTAAGTCTCTATGTATGGCTTTATGTTCGATACCACTTTTTTGTGGCCGCTCTAAAGCAAAACTATTTTCATGAAATGGAACGAAATTTGGTACACATGTGCCTTCCTGTGAATTGGAGGAGCAATCAAACTTTTCTCTGCTTTGGGTTTCTTTCATTTATACCTCAAGAAAAAACGGGGGGAAAGGGGATCAAACAAATCGTGATCCATATGTGGAGTCTAGAGGGTACATTTTGGCGCCAGTAACTCAAGAGGGCTTGAGCAATCGAACTTCATTTTTAATCTTACTTATATTACTGCTATATCTTGAGAAGCGATGAACGGAATCAAGCAGAAATTAATCCACAGGTCAAGCTTAGAAAGTGCAAGAGCTGATTCGATTTTTTGCACCAGTATTTCCTAAGAGAAAGATAAATCCCCTTAAAGTTATTTTCTTTCGCCTACCTTTCATACGATCACCGTTAATTTCAGAACTTTTGCATGACGGGGGGGGGGGGGGGACATTTTAAGAATCTGAGAGGGATAAAAGCATATTTAAAGGAGCTAAGGAGACTTCCTCCATCTCTGCAACAAAGTGAAAACTAGCGTTTTAGTACAGTAAGTAATATTTGCAAAACTCCAGGGCTCTCCTCCGGGAAAAAATGGAATTGCTTTTAAAAAGCAGTTTTATACAATTTGTGGTG
>JAXGGA010017013.1:0-25332 GCA_038373865.1 Uloborus plumipes | reverse complement strand
TTAAAAATCAACCAATCAAAAAATTTAATTCGAATATTATTGGGATCCATCGCCAGTAGCGGCAAGCCGCAAGGTGGCGCTCAAAGTGTAACAAATGTCGCCCGTAGCGAAGCAAATGTGGTAGTCATTTAGTATTAAGGAGGCGTTGATTAAGTAGAGGAAATCAAGGTAACTTTGAGCCGCAATTTCTCTATTTCGAACTCTCCCACTCACAGTGTAATGATTTTATTACATTTTGGTGCATAATGGGAAAAAATACTCCCAAACTATTTCATACTTAACCCAAATGAAAGGGGTCCCTACATGCTCCGGAAAACCCGAAGGCTTTCCTTGAGGAAAACCTCAAAGGAATTCTTCGAGGAAAACCTCAAAATAGGTCTCCCCACGCTCCGGAAAATCCGAAGACCGGCCTTGAGGGTTTCCTCGAGTCCCGAAACGCTGCGGGAATAGACGCAGGCCAGTCTCTGGAGGAAAACCTCCTACGCAGTACGATCGGCATTGAGGAGAACCTCAGAGGAATTCCTTGAGTGAAACATCAATAGAGAGAGGTCCGGAGATCCGCAGGAATGACTCAATAGAATTCGCCGTGCACACATGGAGGATTTTCTCGAGGAACTCCTTCGGATTTTCGGGAGCGTGTGTGCGTGGGGAGGGGGGCTTAAGAAATAACATTAAGTTGTGAGAGATGGGTCCCGCCAACTGCTTGGCTTGCTTGGCTTTAGACCAAACGCCAGACTCCTGTTCTTGTGTTCCTGTGTGTCTGTAGGAAAGAGGGGGCTTGCTACCACAGGAGTCATTACCTTCTGCTTTGATTACTACAGTCAGCTCAAGTTTATCGAGGTGAACTCGTTTCAGACTCTACCGTGATATCTAATTTCCGCGAAATAAGATTCTGTATTTATTAACCAAATAGTTTCTTAATCACAGCCTATAAAATGTACTGACAACCTGATAAATTAATTTTTGACATAATTAGAACCTTCTACTATACATGAAACAACACCCTTCAGCAACCATCACATTTAGTCCAAGCTCTGAGAGCTAGCAACCGTTTCGGGCTACAATTTTAAGTCGCTCGACATTGAAAATGCAACACCAAGAAGGAGTGGTCAGAAATTGATGAAATTTGATAAGAAGACAGAGACAGCATCGAACAATAAGTGATATTTATTTCAAAATAAATAAGCAAAATTTAGAGCGAGGACGGCGTCGGCTCAGTAAGAAGTAGGACCACCGCGGACAGCGATGCACGAAGAAACACGTCTAGGCATGGAGTCAATAAGCCTGCGGATGGTGTCCTGAGGGATGGCACTCCCTTCCCTTTCGCCCTTCCCTTTGGATTGCCACCGGCCGCAGTACATTATCTACATATCGTTGGGCCGTCATAGTGCCCCGAATAATACGAACTAGAGGTGATACGGAATTGTATGCAATAGCGCCCCAAACCATTATGCCACGTTGTCGCGCTGTGGGGCGTTCCACAGGTACTGCCGGATTCGATCTTTCTCCACATCGACGCCACACACGTATGCGATGACTATCGCTGGACAAACAGAAGCGGGATTCATCTGAGAACACTACGGTTTGCCATTCTGCCATCCACGTCGCTCTAGTCCGGCACCATTCCAAACGTTGGAGTCTGTGCTGTGAGGTCAATGGCAGTCTTCTTAGCGGGCGCCGTGATTGCAGGCAACGTGCAACCAGTCGACGGGAAATGGTTCTGGTCGACACAGGAACATCCAGGGTACCTTGCATGTGCTGCAGAATCGACGTACAAATGACTTGCGGGTCCGCCACAGCTTGTCGGTGAATCCGTCTATCCAAGCGGTCTGACGTCACTCTGGCTGTACCTGCTCCCATCAATGTGGCTACATTTCCTCTTTCCAACCATCTCCGACACAGCCGATGCACAGTGCTTGCATCCATGTGGGTATCAGCTGCAATTTGACGTATGGACCAACCTCCCCTTCTCAGTCCGATCACCATACCCCTTGTAAAGTCGTCTATATGCTGGAAGTGTCTTCGTTGAGGACGGCGTGGCATTTCCTCCTATCACACGTATCCTTCGAGACAAAAACCAAATTTCTCCGATAATTAGTCTGGCAGAAAAACCAACATGAACATAGCCCACTTTTCAACTTCATTCGCTTATATCTTACTTCACTGCGCATTTCATATCATTTGCATAACTCAGTGACGTGCGTCTACGGTAAAATTTGCATGAATTTCTGATCACTCCTTCTTGGTGTTGCATTTTCAATGTCGAGCAGTGTATATCTTTCCCAATGCTCCTCCAAGCAGCATGTGGTGTGTTTGGCAGTAGCGTTTTTTACTGCGCATTACATTTTTGCTGGTAAAAATAGGGATTTTTTAACCATTTTCGGGCAATTAGAAACTTAAAACTGTCGAAACTATGCCATGTAATATATCAATGGGAAGCTCTACTTCTTGATTTCACAATGGTTTTGTAGTTATAAAAGAAGTTGCACGTAAAAACTTTTGGTCTTTTTTCGTTTTTTGCGGCTCTTTTTTCGTACAATTTTTAGCCTACTTTCCTGTTAAAAATAAAAGAAAGACGAAAAAAGATTAAAAGTGGCTTAATGCATCCAAAAAATATCGCCAAGTCCAAAAAAAAAAAAAAAAAAAAAAAGTCAAATAGAAACATAAACATAAAATAAATATCTGAAAATAAAAAATTGGAAAGTAGGGTATTGAGATGGGGAATTTGTGTGTCGGTCTGTCTGTCTGCCGGTCGGTCTGTTTGTTCCTCCCTAATAACTTTTGAATGAACATTCCGATTTGAACAAACTTTTTTTTTTGTTGGAAAGATCTCACCGAGTACAGCTCATTCCCATATTTGATTTTTCGATTTGAACAATTTTTGGTTCAACTTTGAGCAGTTCAAACAACCTGTCCCGCGATACTAACTTGTTAGTTAACAGTCCGATTTGAACAAATTTTTTTTTTGTTCGAAAGATCTTTTCAAGGATACTTCATTCCCGTATCTACATTTTCGATTTGAACACTTTTTCGTCGAACATTGAACCGTTCAAACAAGCTGTCACCCCTAATAACTTTTGAGTGAACAGTCCGATTTAAACAAACTTTTTTTTGTTCGAAGCATCTCGGCAAGGATACTTTATTACTGTATTTAAATTTTCAATGTGAACAATTTTTCGTTCAACATTGAACCGTTCAAGCAACCTTTCCCCATCTATTAACTTTTAAGTGAACCGTCCGAATTGAATAAACCTTTTTTTTGTTCGAAAGATCTCGGAGAGGCTCATTCCCATATTTTGCTGTTTGATTTGAATCATTTTTTGTTCAATGTTGAACCGTTCAGAAAAAAAACTTAACATTAGTCATAATCAGAGTACGGGGAAATTTAAGTTGAATGTTGATCCTGAATTTAAAGGTGGATTTCCTTCAAACTTACTTCGTAAGAAAATGGTTTCGATGAATAATGTTGTATGTAAAGTACTTTTCTGAATAATCTTCTATGAGGACTCTGACTCCGACTCCGACTCCGCAAACATGGCGGAAATGCAGGCTCAAAAAAAAAAAAAAAAAAAAAAGACTGACTGTGCAGACGATTTTTTGTTTATTAATTCATTTGTTTTATTTTATTTATTATTATTTATTTTTTTCTTTTTTTGACAGACGATTTTCGTTTTTTTTTGTAACAAAAAATTTTCATTCATTTCGATAAAATGTGTTTTGATGTTCTTTGTACTTTTAATTTTTTTGAAAACGATTGAGGAATTTTTCTACGGAAGAACATTCTTTAAAACGTGCGACAAAACTTTATTTATTCATTGTTTTTTTACTTTTTACGTGTCTATTTCATCCGATGAGAGGGGTATATTTTGCTTTTAGAGATCAAAGCAAAACGCTTAAGTACGCTTTAAGTGCTAAAAAGGTATGTTTGGCATAATTTTCAGTCTCAGATAATCAAGAGAATAATGATCAGATGGTAGAATGCCGATGTCGATGTACGGGAAAGTAGGCTCGTTTAGTTCTTGACAGAACTTCTTGTTATAGTAGAAATCTAAAAATTGACAAGATTGCTTATCTTCACTGTAAAAAATTTCGGAAACGTTTCTGAAAATAAGATAAACGTTTCTGAATATAACGGAAACATCCGTCTGAAACCAGCTCTCCGAAATAGTCGGAAACGTTTCTGAATATACAAAAAACCACAGAGGAAGTTGCGTAGCTCGATGCGCAACGAGCAAAATTGAGGTTCGGGAGAAGATTGAAACCGGAAAAGGCGCCATATTAACGGTTCGCATTTCAGCTCGTGTGTGTCTTTAGTCTTTTGCTCGGTATAAAATCAGATCTGATGGGAACTGTTAATCTGTGAGGAATTTAATACAAGCGATCAATATACGAATGGTATTTTTCTCATAAATCCGCAAAGCATTATATTTGCTTTGGTGACGTATAAAATTAATACGAAAATGAAATCTTCAAGGCTTACTTCAACGGGGCTATCCGAGAGTGTAACACGTATTACGATACAACGCGAAGCGGTTTGGATTATTTTTTTTTGTTCCAGAAGCCGGTAAGTACTATTCATTGCTTAGAATTAGATTTATTTTCTTTCAAAGTGTATAAAGTTTTTGCTGTGCCTTAACTTTTTTTTTCTCGGGACTTGTATTGACATAATCAAAACATGTTTTTATTCTGCGCTTTGAGAAATTTTTCTAGTTAAAATTAAGCGAATTAGTTAAAAATAATAATGATAATAATATAAGATCAGGAGCTCTCCCAGGGTCATGGGAGGTCGCTGGGACCTCCAAAACATTTTCCTCATTCTGCAAATTCGGACTGTCGATTCTGAAAATTCATTGACAGTATTCCAATATTTTTTGTGATAAAATTTGTTTGTGAGTTGCAGCAATCTTTCATTCTTTATGCATGTTGAGCATAAGGAGAACCGATTAATAAAAATATATCTTATTCTGGTATTGACGTCACTACATCGTTCCTGCTCTTCGCGCCTGGGGGAATTCCCGTATGACGCAAGACTTCATTCAAATGAGTAATTTTTTGTTGCGCGGAAGAATAATTCAAGTGAGTGTTAGAATATTTTAATAGTGTGTCATTTTCTGTACTCTTAAAAACGCTCTGAACAAGAGTGGAACATTATTCGAGTAGCAATTACTTAAGGATTGTGTGCTATTTATGAATGGACATTCATCGATGTATTATGGAATATTTCATTTAAAAATGAAAAGTAAGTATACATTTTTATTTTTTAAGATTTTTTGCGTTTAGCTTCAGGCTTTTAGTTTTGGGACTTGGGGGAAGAGGGGGGGGGAATCGTTCCCCCTAGATTTTAAATTTACTGCTTTTTATCATGCATTTATGCTTGTAATTTGATGCTTTTTTTCTGTAAAATACATCGAGCACATACCTTTTGCTACCCCCCCCCCCGCAAACTTTGAAATGGTGGTCTAGTTTATATTGTTTAATGAATAAAGGACATGAAAATATCCTTTCAGACTGAAGTTGCACCTGTTACTATCCCAACATGTCACTATTCCTGAATATTAATATTGATACATTCCTTGGCTATTATATACTTTTTGAATGTCAATAATATATAATTTCGAATTCACTGAAATATTTTTTAGCCATTACTTGTGGCACAAACGCTTATTGTACTACCTATGTACGTTCTAAAATGTTTACCACACAAAAAAGGAAGTGCGTACATTGTCAAAAATATCAATTCTAAATATATAGGGCAGCTGCAGTTCATGATATTTTTAAAAGCATTTCTGAGATACTTGAGTGTTTCGGAATCTACTTTCTGTAATTTTATACAACATTTCTGTGTACTTCGGAATCTGCTTTCTGTAATTTCAAAAAATATTTCTTAGTATTTTGAAATCCTCTTTGTATAATTTTCAAAAACATTTGAGTGTATATTGTGCCGCTGCGGTTTATGAAATTTTCAAAAAGAGTTCTTGAGTATTCCAGAATTCTCTCTGAAATTTTAAAAAAGTTTTCGAACATCTTGGAATTCTTTCTCTGTAACTTTTTTTAATACAAATCTTATGTCGCAGACTTCAATAAGTTTAATTAATTTTTTTACCGCTGAGATGAGCGATATTTCATTCCAAAAAGAAAACAAAAAATAAATCAATAAAATACTTTAATAATGGTGTGACAATACAAAATTATTATTATTTTTTTAATCCTCCAGTTTCTTATGTTATAACTCTATTTTTATGAACCTCAACTTTTACAAAAAACAAAACAACTGGTGGATTAAAAAACATAATAAAATTCTTAAATAATAAAAATTCTGTATTTTTACACAATTATAAAAGTATTTTATTGAATAATTTTTTATTTGCTTTTTAAAATGAAATATTACAAATCTCAGCGGTAAGAAAGAAAAAAACAGAATCATTATAATACAGATGATTATATATAAAAAAAAGAGTAACAGAAAAAAGGATTTTGAAACATTTGAAAACATTTCTGAAAATTTCAGAGGTTTCTGAAATATTGAGAAAGCTTTCTGAAATACTCAGATACCTTTCTGAATATTTCATGAACCGCAGCTGCATGAAATACTCAAAAACGTTTCTGAAAATAACAAAAAAGGGCTTCCGACATACTCAGAAACGTTTCTGAAAATGACGGAAAGAGGTTTCCGACATACTCAGAAACGTTTCCGAAAATAACAGAAAGAGGATTCCGACATACTCAGAAACGTTTCTGAAAATAACAGAAAGAGGATTCCGACATACTCAGAAACGTTTCTGAAAATAACATGAACCGCAACTGCCCGAAATACTCAGAAACGTTTCCGGATTTTTTTTACAGTGTTGTCATATGCTTCCTTCCCACCATTTTTCGATTAAGTTTCGTTAAAATCGGAAATGATGAGGTCAAAAATTTTTTTTTAATGTCTGGTTTGACGTAGAATCGCTCAAAAAATGACTTAAAAGTCACTACTTTTTCTAGCACAAGCGTGATGCGCAGTAAAAAACGTAACCACTCTCGGCCGCCATGCACTCGGCATGCTGCTCGGAAGAGCATAGGGAAAGATATATTAAAGAGCCAGACGTCTTAAAATTGTTGTTTTTTTGACGTGACGGACTATAATATATACAACTCCTCCACTTTTTCCGATAGGATTTACCTCTGCTTGAAAAGTTTAAAACAGAGGGAAAAGAAATGAATCTTCATGCAGTATTAAAATAGCAGCAGGAATACTGCAACTCACCTCGATGCGCAGTCTGTACATGATGTTTTCCTGGCAGTGAATCATAGAAACGCGAGAACCATGGTGGTGTCCGTGGCACACCCACACTTTGTCTGAAAAGAAAAAAAAGTATAATCAGTAGGTAATAGAAAATAGAAAAACTAATTCAATTTATACACTGAAAAAATTGTTGTTTTTACAGTACACTGCGATGCAAAAGTTAAGACAAAATGCAAATATATGAATTAAAAGAAAACTATTCAGCAAAATGCTTTTAAATTTCTACTGCAGGCAGACAATATGATCCCAAATACGTGTCTGGAGTTTTTAAACATATAACCAAAACAAAAATCGGAAATTACAAATGACATTTTTTTTTTTTGACTTTTTTGGCTGTTTTAAAAGTAAAGAAAAATGTCAGATTTTATGCAAATATCTCTTGAAATGTGATTGGTGGAGGAAAGGTGGGACTTTTTGCTTCGAATATCAGGTATAAGGATGGCTGAATGAATAATCAAACTCCCAAACTCTCTGCAGTTCTCGTGTAAATAAGAAGAGAAAGTTTGGAAGCCGAAATTTGAAAATGAAACCACTTTGCTAATTTTTCGTCTTGTAAATCGGCCCTATGGTAGTACATTACGCGGATAATCGAGAGTTTACTGTAGTATGAGAAAAAAAGTTTCGTTCCACATTGCTACGCAGTCAAGAAGTTATGAAGTTGCTTGTAATACCAGCATCACTAAAGGGTACACTTCCGTGCTAAGCGCAAAAGTGACATCTGTAAGCGATCTCAAACTGAGATATTGCCATCTAAAGTAATAAGCCATCTTATCTTAAAATTTTGCACCTGCATGTAAAGTGTGGCTTCGACGAGATGGCACTTGACTCCTCCTTTTTTTTTTAGAATTGCCCATTTTCATGAAGGGGTGATACGCAGATGGAAATAGAAGAATGGAATTCGCAATGGTGGTACTGGTTGTGGAACTTTAAATGATGTCACTTTGCTCGTCTTCAATACGTCATCCAATTTAAGAAATTATCCAAAGAGATAAAACGTTTTAATTTTGCACGGTCAAGCAGAACTGTCTAGAGCCGCTATATAGACAGGCCGACGCATCAAGCTTAAGTTTCACCACTTTGGATCCAACTCATTTACTTTTACTTTCATTTTTCATTGTTGCGGAGCTAGGGTTACCAAAGCAAAGTTTCGGGACATTGCCAAGCTTTGTTAAATTTGCGTGACAAGTTACCAAAAAGCGACAACTCGCCAGAAAAGACAACCCTCAAACACGCGCTGGATCAAAAGTGGTCAAACTTGATCTTGATGCGTCGGCTCATCTATATAGGGGCCTTCTATCTCTCATTGGACAGCTCACTGTCTGTGTAAGTGGGTGGGTCTTTGTTTCACCTCTCCCTGTACCATTAGTCAAGGACTGCAACGAATCCAATAATTAATTTGCATTGAAAGTTTGCAAAATTAGGGTTGCAATAAAGAATGTAGTGCTAGTCATTTTCACTTTTTCGCCAACTAAATTCAATTACTACTGTAAATTACATTCCAATAATAAATAATCACATTATAAAAATATATTTGGAGCAATTTTTTCTTTTAAATCCGACTGATTCTAAAAATTTTAGGTGTAAGTCATCGAAATTTCGTACATTATTCTAAAACAATAACATCAACAAACTTCAACCAGCAAACGATAAAGAGCCAAATATGTATACTCAAACCATTTACGGCGATTTATATTGAAATAAATTAATAATGAAGTAAAATATATTTTGCAGACGATAAATTTAGAATGGTTTACTACAATGTTGTCTCTTTTTTGACCTCAACTGGTTAAAGAATTATTCCTTCTTCTGTAAATACAACTTGTCATATCGCCGAAATTCCGCTAAATTTATAAACATGGTATGCGTTAATTTCTTCTTTCTTTACCTATTTTAAGGAATGGACTTGATTTCTCATTTGATTGACAGGTGCCATCTCTTCATGGTTTTATTATATTTATTCGGGAGAGACTTTTTCAGAATTATTTAAAAATAGTTCCCGTTTTCAAATTACTATAAAAGATTGTATACAGGTAAAATACGTTACAAAGAACCGCCTGGTGATCATAACTCAATTTTGTCAAAAAGTGCAGATGCGACTTTTGTGCTTAGCAGGGCAATAGATCATTTCTCTGCAACTTACCTTTTCCCCAAACGGCGGCACATTCAATTAAATGGTTATGAGGACCCTCCAACTCCACTTGTGCCATCTGTGGAAAAAATAAAGTTTTGTCTTTAAAAACAGTGGGAAAAAACATCACGTTGCAGGTATATATCTGTGGCTTGGTTCCAAAAGGGCCAAAGTCAAAAACGTTACTTTCGAGAAAAAGACGATGAAAGATATTTGAGATTTTTTAGAATGCTATAACTTTCTTATATTAAGATTCCCATTGTTATTTTTTGGTGTTTGTTTATTGTTAGTGTAAAGAAACATTATTTTATCATATGAAATTTTTTAACCTGTTACTATTTTATGTATTATCGCATTGTGTGTATATGACATTGGCTGATATTATAATGCAAACACAACCAATTTTAGTTTGATATTAGACATTGGCCTTTGTAGAATTAGAGTTTTACTAAATTGGAAACTTTTGATGTAAATAACACAGAAAGTAAAAAAATTGACATTGGCCCTTTTAGAAAAAATCTGGTATGGACCCCACACTACTTCCTTTTACGTGTAAATTTCTTAGTAGTTGCCTTAAGTGTTAAAAAAAGTGCTTGGAGTGAGCAAGGTAACAATTCAAATATTTACTCCCCTAATCTGCCACGAAACAATGCAAAAAATATTTTACAATGGTTAATTTTCTAAATATTGCTGATTTTAATATCATTCAGTGAATTTTTCGCAAAATATCGCCAAGTTGAACCCAAATTCAAAAAATAATTTTTTTGCCAAATTTGTCGCCAACTTGGCGATATGTCGCCAAGTTGGCGTCAAACACTTGGCGACCAAAAGCTTGGCGACATATCGCCAAGTGGTCGCGCCAATTCATATCACTTGAGTCTGCATTGAAATTAACACTGATTTACCCCAAAAAAGGGGTAAAACACCCCCTTGGGAACATTCGAATGCAACCACAAGGGGAGGTGCACAACTAGACCATCCTCAGAGCCTACATACCAAGCTAGAAGCTTCTACGGCATATAGTTTTTGAGTTATGCGAGCCACATACGCACATACATCCGCACATACGTACATACAGACGTCACGAGAAAACTCGTCGTAACGAACTCGGGGGTGGTTGAAAAGGATTTTTCGGTTGCTTATATGTTGGTAGGTACATATGCACGTGCTGACAGGTCGAAAAAACTACTGAACATTCATTCAGGGGTGAGCAAAATCAAAATTTAGACTCAAATTTGAGCGATTTTTTTTTTCGCAATCACAATACTTCCTTTACTACGTAAAAGGAAGTAAAAAGCCACAGATACGTACTTATCGATAAAATATATACAAGACAGTAAGTGACTCCATTTTCACCATTTTTGATACAACGTCCCACATAAAAAGAAATCATTGTATAATTTATGAGGAACATCTACACTGCGAAGAATGAACAGTTGTTCTTACAGTATAATGCTGGAAGCCGAGGTACCAATTTAAAACTGTAAAATGCACAGCAATAAACGGTAAAGCTAGCAATTTTACAGTTTCTTACTGCAAAGCTAGCAGTTTTAGTTTTTTGCCGTAAAATTTAGCTGCATTGTATTGTAAAAACACCAGTATAATATTGGCAGCAGAGGTTCCAGTTTAAAACTGTAAAATGCACGGTAATAAACTGTTAACTTAGTAATAAACTATATTGCTGTAAAATTAGCAATTTTACAGTTTAGTACTGTAAAATTAGAAATTTTACAGTTTATAACTGTATAACTAGCTGTATTGTACTGTAGAAATAACATTCACTAGGTGACCCGTGCGGAATTCCGCAAAAAAAAAAAAAAAAAAAAAAAAAAAAAAAAAAAAAAACCCCTCTAAACTTAAATTAAATCAAATACCCAAGGCTACTACTAAACTAAATACTAACGTTATCGCAAAAGTACCATAGTATTTTAAAACAATAAAAGTTACAATTAAGGTTTACCGAGCTAAGCCTTGGCTTGAAATGTCGCATTTAAAATTGATTTGAACAACAATGGTAACGATTTTAACAGTTGAGCAAGAAATTTAACTTTTTCAAACTTCAATCGCTTATAAGTCGCTTAAGCGTGGATTTTCGAGATTCTCGTTACGCGGCGCTAGCGGAGAAACGTTCTAAAGAACGCATTTTTTTTTAATCTTTCGAATGAAATCAAAATGGAGACGATACGACAATTATTTCGCTAGATAGAGTCAATTTTGTGCCCAAAAATTGAAGTTCGAATAAAAAACGAACCGACACTTTTTAGAGAGTGGGTCTAATTTTCGTCAATAGCCCGCGAGATAAGCTTCAAAATCATAAATTTTCATGCAATTCGATAAAGAAATGAGCGAGTTTCGACCGGGTATAGGATTCGGCTTAGAGAAATAATATATGGAGATTTTTCCACAGTTTAGCGTCAATAGATTGGATTGGCCTTTGACGAGTCCAATCTCTGCAGTGAATTTATAGACAAACTAATTGATAACGGAAGGGGAAAAAACTCCGCAATGAAACGATAGTACAGCTGCAATATGCAATTTTTTGTGGGTGAAAAACTAATAGTAGAGCTATTTGACGCCACTGGTTTCACTTTTCGAGTTGCGCTTTTTTTGGGCATGAGTTTTTTAAAAATTCGTTAAAAGTCAAGCATTGTGTTTTGCCTGTCGGAAGTAGTGATGTGCCGGATTTCCGTATCCGTATCCGCGGAGCTCCGCAGGAAAAAATAAATCCGTATCCGCATCGGGATCCGTTTCATTTTTGGCGGATCTCAAACGGATCTTTTGCATCATTATTTTTTTTTTTTTGAAATTCTTAAAATAGATAACAATAAAATACTATTAATTTCCAAACATAACTTTTTTTTATTCTTTACAGGCATGAATTAAGTACGAGTGTAAAGTATATTAAATACAAATGCTTAGTATTAATTAAATTATTTACAATGAGATTGAAATTTAAATTTCCATGATATTTTAAGTGAAATAATTATTTCAACAAAATGTGCAGTTAGTTTTAACACAAACTTAATGCTGCCCCATGTCGCACTTGAAACGAAACGACAAGAAAATGTGTTGAATAAATTGAAATATTTCAGGTAGCCAACTTCGAGCAAACTGAATTTGTCGAGCAGAATGAATATCCCAATTCAATCTTACGGTGTACATAGAAAAAAAAAAAAAAAAACAATTAGAAAAAAAACCCCTTCATTGATGGCGAGAGGACGGAGGTAAGTAGACCGGGGTCTGACACTATACTTCACAGCAACTTAACTTGGCAGTGACGTCACTACGGGCGGATGACGTCAGCGTGACGTTAGCCTATGAAAACGAGCTAGATAAAACGTCACAGCCTACTTGGCGAATAAGAGGAAATCGCTGACTGCTTGTGAGCTCTTATTGGCTCCGCCCGTAGTGACGTCACTGCCAAGTTAAGTTGCTGCGAAGTATATTGCTGTTTCGTTTTCGTGAAGATTAGATTTGCTGTTGCAACTGTTGTTGTTGTTGTTGTTGTCTTATGCCAGCTATAAATACTGCAAGGTTTCTTGACACTAACGTCTTGTCGTCAGCGTGACGTTAGCCTATGAAAAACGAGCAAGATGAAACGTCACAGCCTACTTGGCGAATGAGAGGAGATCGTTAACTGCTTGTGAGCTCTTATTGGCTCTGCCTGTAGTGACGTCAGAGTCAACTTAAGTTGCTGTCTAGTATAGGCTGGCAATTTGGGTGCGCGTGCGCTGCTTCACTTTTCCAACTGTACAGTCCTTTGGTGTCAAGTCCGACTTTCACAGTGTATACATGCCATCGGGACCCTTTTATAGGGTAAGCAACCTTTCGCAAAACAACAACACATTCACACAAAAAAAAAAGGACAAAGGAGAGAGAGAGTACATCCATGTCCGAGCCAGGATTCGAATCCGGGACCTCTCAATCCGAGTCAGACTCCTCCGACCACCAGACAAAGTGGCCGGCTGCTGGTGCAACTCTCAAGGACAATCGTGCTTACTTCTTGCTTTTCGAATTGATTCACGGCGGATTCATCCCAGTCGACGCGTATCCTAGAATGAAGGGGCATGTAACCGCGAAACTTACTTCCCCCTCTCAACTATTGGAAAAGAATAACGCAAACTTTATCTCCGTCTGAGTTCTTTTTCCCCCCTGGGTTACGGCACAAAAAAATATGTTGATGATTTGGATATCAGAGTGGGGGAGAAGGGGTTTCAAAGGAGCTCGGAATTTGATAAGAAATCGAGATCCGTATCCGGATCCGCGGATCTGCATTTTCCCCGATCCTGCACATCACTAGTCGGAAGTACGATCCCCTGCATTGGCCTTCTGTAAAGAAAACTGATCAAACAGCCTTGGAAGGACATAAAATGACCTTGACAATAATTGAAACCAATTTTCATATTTCAGAAAAAAGGGTAGGCTATTGGTAAAGCGTAAGTTTCTGATATGGTGGTGAATCAGGCAGTTTCATATAGCTGTGGTTTTTGCTTCTGTTTCAGTTTCAGTAGGTTGTGCTTTTTTTTATTCTTTTGGTTCCGTTTTCGTTTATTGTCCGAAATAGAAAATGTCTGACAGTGATGAGAGTGATTTTGTTGACTATTTTCCGTCATCTTCAGGATCCTAAACTCATGTTTGTGAAAATTGCACCACCATGAAAGACGTGCGCGAATGGGCTGAAATTTTCAGCAAATGCAAAGTAGGGTATAATATGCAAATGATTAGAATTTTAGACTCGTTGCGTATGCGTACGCTGAGCAGCGCCCTCTGAGCGCCGAATTTATCCGAATAAATAGACGGCTGCAGCAAGGCGTGTATGGTTCTAGGTGGTTATCTGCTTGTGATAAACTAGCTCAGGCGTTGCTTATGCCTCTTCCACGAAAATGAGCGAGGTTTCCACAACTTACGGAGTTTGAACCGGGGAGGATCGTCGGCCTTCGTTATGCTGGATTGTCTTATCGTAAAGTAGCCGCTTGTGTGCAGGGTAGTGTGATGTGTTTATCCTCTGGGATGGGGAGGTGCATGATTATTTGCTGATAGTAGACGCCAAGCATTCTTAGAGACGGCACAAAACTTTATTATCTAACTACAACATTAATAAGGACGAACGCATCATTATATACATTCCAAGGTAGAACGAAGCTCAAACTCAAACTAAAACCTTAATAGCGCTTCGGTTACAGTTAACCGAACTCGCTTCGATTAAGGTTCTCATATCGATACACAACAGGTCAATAAGGAGTCAATAAGTCGAAATATGACAGTACGTTAAATGAAGAGGATTCTGATTGCGACAATTCTCTGAAAGACGCCCGACATTAGACACGACTGGATATGAAAAATTTTAAAATGCATCGAGAAAATGTATTGTTTGCTCAAAATCAGAAGTTCTTCGTAAAACCCGCTATCAATGCAATGAATGTGATGTTGGTGTATGTGTGTTCAACATTGTTTTAGGAAATTTCAAGCAACAGATAAGTTCTAACATCTGTTTTATTACGCTGTTATTCTAAACATTCAATTTTGAATCTTTTTTTTTCTTCATTTTCTTTTTTCTGTGAAAGTAAAAAGGTTTTTATCGCATGATGCACCTCTTTTTCGTCCTCCAATACACCCCTGTCTGAAAAACGGTGACACTGGGGCGACATCTCGTCAGTTTTCCTCGCCAGGTAATGGGTTAAAATTCGACGATGGTAAATTTTTGTGTTTTGTAAGTGTCTCGACAATGTCTAGCAGTCGAAGTAGGATTATTTAATAGGTTGAAACTTCCCTATTGTACCAAAAAAAAAACAAAACAAAAAAGAGGAGTTGTGACAGGGACTCACCATCCGCTCCCTCTCCCTGAGGGCCTGCAGCTCCCTCTCCTTTTTCCTGGCCCTCTCCGTCAGCACTTTCCGGAAGGACTCCCTGCGCGACCACAGCGCCTCACGGCGGGGGAAGGGCTCCAACTCTTCGAATGCCGCCTGGGGAAGTGAAAAGTCATTCAGTGAAGCACGGGAAGTTGAAAAACGAATAAAATCAACGAGATGTAAAGGGGTGTAAGAGCTGAAGGTAAAAATTTGGTGATAACTAGAACACATTACACTGTTAAAAATTCAGGAAGCTTTTATGGCAAATGTTACTGTAAAATGTAGCGTATTCCGTACAGAAAAATTTTACAGTAAATTGTACCGATTAAAAAATTGTGATTGCGTCGCCAATGGATCACCACGTGACCTTCTGTGAGATGCAGATGACATCCTATTTCCGCTCTCCTGATGTGTCTCATCTGGTACCGTGGATAGTAAAGCAGTGTGAAAAAATTGGGTCCCGGTTTCGATCCTTGTCGTTCGTATCTCGCGCTTTTTAATTCTCGTTTTTTTTTCCCGTAAAACTTTACCGTAAAAAAATATTTTACGGTGAAAGTTACTGGCAACATAGATGCCAGTAACTTTTGCCGTAAAAGTTCAGGAAAGTTTTCAACAATGTAGGAGAGACTACAACGAAAAAAATGAACTGCTGTTTTAACAGTATAATACAGCTAAATTTTGCGTCAATAAACTAAAATTGCTCACTTTACTGTAAGAAGCTGTAAAATTACTAGTTTACAGTTTATTACTGTACATTTTTACTTCCTTTTACGTAGTAAAGGAAGTATTGTGATCACGAAAAAAATTTCACTCAAATTTCGGTCTAAATTTTGACTTTGCTCACCCCTGAATGAATGTCGCGTAGTTTTTTCGACCTGTCAGCACGTGCATATGTACCTAACAACATACAAACAGCCGAAAAATCAATTTCGACCACCCCCGAGTAAATTACGACGAGTTTTCTCGTGACGTCTGTATGTACGTATGTGCGGATGTATGTGCGTATGTGGCTCGCATAACTCAAAAACTATATGCCGTAGAAACTTCTAGCTTGGTATGTAGGCTCTGAGGGGGGTCTAGTTGTGCACTTCCCCTTGTGATTGCATTCGAATGTTCCCAAAGGGGTCTTTTACCCCTTTTTTGGGGTAAATCAATGTTAATTTCAATACAGACTCAAGTGATATGAACTGGCGCCACTACTTGGCGACATGTCGCCAAGCTTTTGGTCGCCAAGTGTTTGACACCAACTTGGCGATATATCGCCAAGTTGGCGGCAAATTTGGCGAAAAAATAATTTTTTGAATTTGGGTTCAACTTGGCGCTATTGGCGATATCTTGCGAAAAATTCACTAAATGATATTAAAATCAGCAATATTTAGAAAAATAACCATTGTAAAATATTTTTTGCATTGTTTCGTGGTAGATTAGGGAAGTAAATATTTGAATTGTTACCTTGTTCACTCCAAGCACTTTTTTTAACACTTAAGGCAACTACTAAGAAATTTACACGTAAAAGGAAGTAGTGTGGGGTCCATACCAGATTTTTAGTTTTAAATTGGAACCTCGGCTGCCAGTATTATACTGTAACAATAAAAGTTCATTTTTTTTTGCAGTGTCGCAATTTTAGTTTACTGCGGTAAAATTTTGATGCAGCTATACTGTAAAAACTACAGTATAATATTGGCATGTTCCAATTTAAAGTGTAAAATGCACAATAATATACGGTAAAACTAGAAATTTTACAGTTTATTGCCGCAAAAGTTAGCTACATTATACTGCAAAAACAACAGTATAATAATGGCAGCAGAGGTTCCAGTATAAACTGCAAAATATGCAGAAATAAACTGTAAAATTAGCAATTTTAGTTTGTCACTGAAAAATTGCTATTTTACAGTTTAGTACTGTAAAATTAACCACTAAACTACTTTCACAAGTCTTTGGAAGGTTTGTCTGTATAACATGCAATAGACTGCTGTTCACATCTTGAAGCATCTTAACAGAAACACGAGAGTGGGCAATGCTGTTTATGAAGGCATCATTCTGGACTCCGGGATATCTAAAGATTTGGCTTAACTCTCATATAACAGGAATGCAATAATTCAGCTGGTAATTAACACCGCTTTTGCCCCATACGTTTCAGCCCCTTAAGATTGCTGTTAATGCTGAAGTAATAGTCTTTTCATCCGAAGTACTTTTTTTTTCGAAGCAGAATCAATTTAAAAATGATTTTTAGTTTGCTTTGAAAACAAAAAGAGCAGAAAAAGATGATGATAATTTTATGTACAAGGGCCCCCTCCCCAACGCTCCAGAAAACTCGCAGGAGTTCCTCGCGGAAATCCTAATAGAGGAAATCTTCCATGTGTGTATGGTGATTTCTGCTGAGATATTTATGTGGATCTCCGGACCCCTCTCTATTGAGGTTTATCTCAAGGAATTCCTCAGAGGTTTTCCTCAAGGCCGATCGTACTGTGGTAGGTAGGAGGTTTTCTTCCAGAGACGACCATTCGTATACTCCCGTAGCGTCTTGGAACTTGAGGAAATCCTCAAGGCCGACCTTCGAATTTCCTGGAGCGTACGGAGACCCTCCTATTTTGAGGTTTTTCTCGAGGAATTCCTTTGTTGTTTCCCTCAAGGAAAGCCTTCAGGTTTTTCGGAGTGTGTGGGTGGCCCTTTATCTGCTATCTTCATTATTTTAAAAACAACAATCTTCCAAGGTGCAATTCTACAGCTTCGTTTTTCATCATGTGTGTCCTAATCAATGAATGGTTCACTTATCGGTCAACGCAAACTTTAAACAAACAAGAAACAATCCAAATAGGATTAGCATTCTCCAGCATCTGGTCTGGCCTCTTGTAGTCCAAGAACTAGCAGCGTCGAAAATTTTAAGACGTCTGGCTCTTGAATATATCTTTCCCTAGGAGTATGGCGACTGGGAGTGGTTGCGTTTTTCACTGCGCATCACACTTGTAGGGGAGAGCGGGGCTAAAAGTTCCGTTTTTTGATCAAGCTCAAAATTCGTTTTGAAAACTTGGTTCTAGAATTAATATTCCGAGGTTAAAACTTAGTATTATATGTCCTTTTGATATACAGACTGTTTTTTGAGTTGTATTTTGTAAGGTTTTTTAATAATTAATTTTATAGCAAGTAAAGCCGAAAAGGAACAACTAACCCCGTCTTGGGGCAAGTTGTTCCCTGGGTGGGGCAAATTGTTCCGATGTTAACAAGACGATAAATAACGATGCTAATTTCGAATTTTACCACGTTGCGAGATGAATAACTCCTTAAAAACATAATTTGTATTAAAAAAACAATGGTTGATATTAGTATGACTTTATGTACGGCTGTACGACTGTATGTACGTATGTATGCATGTGCGTATATAGGTATGTCGCGTAACTCAAAAACTGTATACCGTAGAAGATTCTAATTTGATATGTTGGCTTTGAGGGAGGTCTAGTTGTGTACCTCCCCTTGTGGTTGCATTTCAATGTTCCCTGGGGGGGGGGCCTTACCTCTTCTTTGGGGTAAATCAGTGTTAATTTTAATGCAGACAAAAGTGATATGAACTGGCACAATCACTTGACGATATATCGCCAAGCTTTTGGTCGCCAAGAGTTTGACGCCAACTTGGTGACAGATCGCCAAGTTGGCGACAAATTTGCCGAAGAAAATGATTTCTTAAATTTCGGTTCAATTTTTGTGCTATTGGCGATATTTTGCGAAAAATCCACTGAATGCTGTTTAAATCGGCCATATTTAGAGAATTAGTTTACGCTCAAGAAAAAAAAAAAAGGCAACCGATTTTTATTCAACTTTTTTTTTTATCATTCATTTTTTTCACGCTAATTAGAACAGACGATTTCTGTAAATCCAATTTGAAATTGATTTTTACTAACTTAAAAACGCCTGTATGTTTATGCCGGGTGAAGCGGTTTGTAATTTCCAAAGCTGCGCGAGAAAATTCCCTTTAGGACGTATTTTCTTCGATCTTTCTAATAAGACCTTTGCTTTGAGGCGTTTCCTGTTACGACGGGATTTAAAACTTTTTTTGGCGATTGATTTCTTTTTTGCACTGGATGCCGGCAAAATATCGACTTTAATAATGCAATTGGGACTTATAGACACGCGTTGCTTGACTAAAGTTTTATTCTCAAGGTAGACCGTGCAAAGCCGTGCAACGCATCTAGTAAATAGTAAATTATAACACATTAAAATGCTACAATACAGTTAATACAGTGCAACAAATGAAAATTACATATAATAACTAACAGCTTCAACAGCTAATAAGCTAAGGTAAGTGGTTCAGTCTTCAGTTATAACATGGAGTTATCTAGAATTTCTAATACGATTCTCCGAAATTATGACTTTCATATCAAAAGTATGAAACATATTTCGATATCTTACATGGTTCGCTTTTCGAAAATTTTATATCTAATCTATATCTATCGGATAGACTGAGTATTTCTGGATTTATGTCTGGTGAAATCTCACTTTCGGTCTTCACAGTAGCATATAATATTTATTTATATGTGTATTAAGTCACTGCATCACTGGTTCAGATGAATAGGGCAAGACGTTCCTTCGGGATAGTTGCTAATTTTTCTGGGGCAAGTTGTTCCGCGGAACAACTTGCCCCCAAAAAAGGGAACAACTAGCCCCAAAAGCACATGTCTTTAAAACATTAAATTATAGGTTAGATAACGAAACATAAATAGTTTCAGCGTAGGACATAAGGGTGCACAATCTATCTTCATGCAAAAAAACCAAAAAGCTAAACATTAACTATTAAATTTCAGGCGAAAGACCAAAAACACCAAAAACAAAAATATTTACTTTCGTAAATCAGTAATGCACGTGCTCGACTTTTGATACACCGGACGCCACTGGGCTGGCTAAAATGGTCGCCATTTGTGCGCTATAACATTCTATTTCACGACGTATTTACAAAATACATGTATATTTCTTCTTAGCTGAGCTATTTCAAAGGGAACAACTTACCCGCGGAACTTTTAGCCCCGCTCTCCCCTACTGCAAAAAATAGTGATTTTTAAGTCATTTTTTGGGTAAATTAATCATGAAAAAAAAAGTTTTGAAATCAACTTTTCCGATTTTCACAAAAATTGGTGTTAAGGATCCTATAACGAAATAAGTATTCCTGTAAAGCTCTGGATTTCTACTTCAAAAACTGTACGAAATACGGAGCTGTTAAAAAACGAAAGAAAAAAAAAGTTTTTACATGCAACTTCTTTTCTAATTATAGTAGAATAAAAATTCAAAAACCTTTTTGGGGGCAAAAAATAGAGCTTTTTATTGATATATTACACGACATATTTAAGACAGGTTAAAGTTTTTAACTGCTCCAATATGGTTAAAAAAAATCACTATTTTACCAGCAATAACGTGATGCGCAGTAAAAACCGCGCCCTCTCTCGGCTGCCAGACACATCACATGCTTCTCAGAAAAGCATAATGAAAGATATATTAAAGAGCCAGACGTCTTAAAATAGTCACTAGAAAACGTTGCAATCTCTTAGACTATTAGTGATTCAATTCAAGATAGGACAGTTAAACTCTTAAAAACCAATTACATTGTGACGTTCTGTTTGAGAAATACTTACATCAGGCGAAAACAAAACTTATCTTGAAAATCCTTTTCCTAGCAAGCAGTCGACTGCAGGATAATGACAAGTCTCCTTTCCAGTGCGAAAATTAAAAAAGCGTTTTTCAACTCAATAGCAACTCGTTTTCACTATTTTTCAATTCTTTTTTCCTTTTTCTGCGTGATTTTTTTTTTTTTTTTCATAAATAGAGAGCTTAAGATTTTTGCTCATTATATTAGCAGCTGACAACTTTATTTGTCGTTCCGACATTTTCAAAAAGGTTGCTGTGTGCAGTTATTTGAGCGCTTTTTATTTATTTATTTATTTATTTTTTTAATGATTAAGATGCTTGCTTTTTTAGTCCTCGAAACGACTGCTAATTATGAGTTTTAGTTTATTTTTATCATTTTCATCTGTAGTGGAGACCGGTTATAATTGATCTGATTTTTTTGTTATGATTTTTCTAATTTTTGTTACGAAATGTAGTCTTAATTTACGTTTATCATGATGCTATACTGTGTAAAGTACACAGTAAGCATCCATTCATACGCCTCCGAATAAAGAACCCCTCTATTTAAGGGGGGGGGGGAATCCAGTCTCCCTAGAGGCGCTTGCTGATGGGTTCCACTGTATTTCGTGACATTCAACTTATCGCTAAGATTTCGTGGGACCGGGTTCTGCGACGGGAGGTGGCATGCGCTCTTACCGAGACGAGCCCGTCGACGTCGAAGCAGAGCTTGGCGGCGGCCTTGAGCTGGCGCATGATGGAGACGGTGTCGTGCCGGGCGAGGATGGCCTCCTCCTGCAGCTTCAGGATGCCCAGGCTGAAGCGGAAGAGCACCTTCGGGCCCTCCAACAGGAAGCAGTCCCAGATGCGCAGCAGGGTCTGTGAAACATAAACAAAAAGCTCGCGTTGTCACTGGACTGTAAGAAAATGAATGTTGTTTCTATACAGTATGATACAGCTAATTTTATAGTAATGATCTGTAGAACTTGCTCATTTTTCAGTAATAAGCTGTAAAATTGATAACTTTACAGTACTAAATTGTAAAATTACTAATTTTGCAGTTTATTACCGAACCTCTGCTGCCAGTATTATACTGTTGTTTTTACAGTATAATGCAGCTAAATTTTACAGTAATAAACTGTAAAATTTATAATTTTCTAGTACTAACTTTACAGTTGATTAATGTGAAGTTTACAGTTTTAAACTGGAACCTCTGCTGCTAGTATTATACAGTAAAAACAACAGTTCATTTTTTGCAGTGTACATACTATGTAAATGTGTGTGTGTGTGTGTGTGTGTGTGTGTGTGGATTTAAAACTATATTTTGATGTATATATCTGATTTATTTAGTTTATCATAGAACATAAAATTTTATTTTGTTCTTTATTTAAATTTGAAGAAAAACAGTTAACCCATTTGCAACTTCTGCGGCACCATTTGAAATTGTAGTCGGGTAGATTGTGGAAGACGCCGTAGTTTTCAACTTTTATTGAGATAAAGTAGTGTATTGGTTTTATTTTTAAAAATCAAATTTATCCACAAAATATAGACTTTTGAGATGGGTAAAAAAAAAATGGTTTACACTTCGTAGAACCTATTTTTACCGCCGAAAATTTATGATGGCAAAACCCTTCCATTTCGGCATATTCCCCATACTGATATGGAAGATGCCGTTGAGTGCAATTTCCGTGGCCGTTGGGGGGGGGGGGGTGATGCCGTATATGAGTTTTTTGCTCCAACTACTGCATGCAATATATTTTTTGAATCCCATTTTTCCGACAGTTGGGCGTCGTTGTCTAGGTCTAAGTTTCGAATAGGATCACTGTTTGCTCTAGGGCGTGTCGAAAAGCTACGGCATCTTCCCCAAAAGAAAATACGGCGTCTCAGCCAAAGACTTCTAACACTGATTCTGGTACTCTTTAGAGCGGTAAAAATGACAAAACACTATAGAAAGACTCATTAAACCTACGGTAAATCAAAACCAATTTACGTATTGTAACGAGTCCGTAGCACCTTCAACTTTCTTAAATGAGCATTCCAATCTTGAGGAAGTAACTATAAATTTATTTACATTTATGTACACTTATTTACAATAGGATCAGGAAACAATTGCTAAACATCCAGCAATTAGGTAGCAAACAGTACACTGTACTCTCAACAGTAACTCAGCACCACGTATCTAACGTGAACAGTAATTAAGAAATTACAAAAGCAAAACAAACATTCGCCCAAGCGAATAAAACGAGTCACCAGAAATCAAATCTGAAAACAACTAACTGTGTTCAAGGCAGTTGGACAGCTATTTATACTCGAAAGGAAATCGAAAATGTCTCATGCTTATTAAATGTAGGGGAAGTGTAAAAACTACAAAATGTTACGGGGTCGGTATACCAATGGTAAAAGTGATATCTTCAGATACTTTTGCAACATGTCGCCAGATAAAACCAAAGCTAGTGAAATGGTTCAAGGCAGGAAAAACAACAACTATTTACAAGATTTGTAACAGTATAATCTCAATGCTCCTTCATTCTAACTGGCGAGCTGTTTGTTTTGATTCTTGTGGGTTAAACACATAATACCGCTTCTTCCCCAATGCGGCATCTCCCCCCAAATTACCCTAATAACCACCCTCATTTTTTTCCTGCTGCTAGTTTTATACCAGATGAAGAGACGAGATATAAGAAAAAACAAGTTTGAAAAACGAGGACCCAATAATGACCATTCAAATGTGTTCTGACGAAGAGAATGACTGAACATTTCCGACAGTAATAGAAATATTTCAACTGTTTGCTGAAACAATCGCCGCTTCCGTTTGCCCTTTGACACTTGAACTTCTTATCATTTCCTCCCAAAACTTTCACTTTCAAACTTCGGCCCGATCTACCCTTCTGTTCCAAGCCCCATTGAAAGGGGAAGATAAGGGTCACCCACAAGAGTGTCTGGAAGAAGCTCAATCCTTTCGAAGGAATAACACTTGGGTGAGTAGAATTCTCTTCTTGTCAGGGGCAGGGTTCGAAAAAACCCGAGATTTTTTTTTTCTTTGAGAGAGCCAAGCCCGTTGTTTTAACTGTAGGGTCATTCCATAGAAATGTCAACCTCAGCCGAAGAAAAAAAAAATACCGAAGTGAAAAAAGTTTAAAAAATAAATAATTAAATAAATAAATAAAATTCATACAACATAAGAAGTTAAAAAACATTGAAAAAGTATTAAAATTATCACTGAGATTAGCCATAATAAGTAGTTTGTAGTGTGTTAACTGCTTCTTATTCGATGGTTAGGTTAGTCACACTCCATCTTGAGTAAAAGTGACACTAAGGGCTGAAAAAAATTAAGATTTAATACATGTGTTTTATATTTTGAAAAGCCAACTTTCCACATTTTTCAAATATATCATTCAATTTTTAACCTTATTTTATCCTTATCCTATTGTTCGTGTTTAGATTTGTGTTGTTAGATTTCTGGTTTTACCTAAAGTTTTTAACTTCTTATAAATGTGTGTATTGATAACGTTTTAAAATTTTTAAAACTTTTATAGTTGCTGTACTTTTGGGTTTGCTATCTGTTTCCCACAGCATTGTTTGGCGCAGCATAGCCTATGAAGGCTTTTGTGCCAAAAAACCTAAAGTAACCAACCAATCAATTTTTAACACTCGCTTAACTTTGAGAAATGTTTGCCTCACAACATGAGCATTCATTTTCAGGGTTGCAAAAATGTTACGTTAGTCACGCTGCTACTTTGGTTGAAAAAATATCTACTGTCAGTAATTTTGATCTAAATTCTTAGCAGAAATGATACATAGATACCATGTACACTGTAAATCCACCAGCATAACTAAAAAATATTTTTTATCCTTTAAGTTACAAGTAAAAACAGCTACAAAATCAGCTCTGAATGTTACGTTAGTCACTATGGAAAGACCCTGTATGATAATGGCAGCAGAAGTTCCAGTTTAAAACTGTAAAATGTACAGTAATAAACTGTAAAACTAACAATTTTACAAATTGTTACTGTAAAGCAGCCAATTCAGTTTATTACCACAATTTTGCAGTTTATTACCACAAAATTGGCTGTATTATACTGTATAAATAATACTGGCATATAATACATGTTTATAATACTGGCAGAAGAGGTTAAAGTTTAAAACTGTAAAACGCATAGTAATAAACTGCAAAATTAGCCATTTTTATTGTTCATTACTGTAAAGCAGCCATTTTACAGTTTATTAATGTAAAACTAGCAATTTTACAGTTTGTTACTATAAAATTAGCTGTAGAAAACCGTAAAATCACAGTGTGAGTTTTTGATCAAAACCCCGGGATTTTTCAAGAATCATTTTAATACCATTCTCTATTCGACTATTCTGCACCTACTTTTACGATTCATAGAATCGGGAGAGCCCTGAAGAGAGGTCACCGTGACCTCCTGAAAAACTTCTTCTTCGACAAATTTAGAAAAAGCATT
>JAXGGA010017012.1:0-25334 GCA_038373865.1 Uloborus plumipes | reverse complement strand
AAAATTTGGCTTTGGGCCCTCTTCAGTCACTTTAAGGGGGGATTCATTGCCCTGCCAGCCCTAGATAAAATTTTAATACTATCTGAAAAGTCGAATTATTTCTTAAAAATTTTCTCCAAAAGCAACTCTTGAGTCCTATATTGCTAAAAACAGCAAAAATATCGAGCTGTATGCTAGTGGAGGGCGACTACCACGAGACCAGCTTGGTTGCTAATATCTCATGATTATCAATTGAGTCAGTTTCACATTTAACAAGTCACTGTCTTACAATCAACGAAATGTAGACATGTTGCAATTATAAAGCTCTACAAAGTTTAAAGAAAATGTAAAACTATATGCAAACTTTGAAAATTTTCTGGCAACAGCGTTTGTGCATTCGTCTATATTATCTGAGTCTGCTCCCCCCCCCCCCCATGCACACTGTAGTTGGTGGCACTTGGAGTATTTGTTGTTTTTCTATGAATTTATTATTTCAAAATCACAACATAATGCCAAAAAAAAAAAAAAAAACAGAGACAGATACTGTCAATAATAGTAAAACTGCCCAGCATCCAAAAAGATCTAAAAAAAAATTAAGTAATTTCAAACTAGTTTAAAATATACAATTATACTGAATTCAATTGTATTTTAATGCTATATTTTTTCTTTTTTTAGAAATAAAACAGTTTGCCAAAATGAATCTAACTGTATGGTAGAATCTCAAGCAGCATACATTGAAAATTTGCAACAGCAAGTTTATGTACTGGAAAATGAAATTGGCTACTTATATCCTTATAGTTCTTTACTTATTTATCAAACATTTTTTTTTTATATTTTAAACTTCTTCACTCCCTCTTGTTCCATTACTTAATATTTTTCATGCTTGAACGCATTATTAACTATGTTCTTCATCAATTGAAAAGTTATATTATGTTATTTGCCAAAGAATAAAGTTCTTGACTTATGCCAAATATGAGAAGTTTGTATGGTTTACTATTGATTTAATAAAGAATCTGCTAATTCAAAATGGCTCTTTCTAAAGTCCTTAATTCTTAGTACAAGATCATGTATTCAAGAAAATTGCAAGCAACGTCCATCTATGGTTGCGGAGGGGGAAAAGATGGTGAAAAAACTTGCTGTAAGTTAAGATATAAAATCTTTGTAATAAATTTTTGATGACTGATTTTACAATACACTTTGTTGCAATAACGATAAATCAAGGTATTTATTGGTTAAAGGACTCACATTGGTGAGAGTTTTCTAAGTCGGTAGTGTGCACCTGTTTTTAGATCTATAAAGTAATGTCTAGGATTTGCTCCAGAAAACGAAAGACTTCACATTTCAATACACTGAAATTGTTTTCTCTTGATAAAATATTTCATCTTTAAAAAAAATCACTCTATTTCAGGAGGTTTCATATTTTTCTCAAAAATACTTTGAATTTTAGCTCAAAATATTTGCTAATTTGACTACATTGTTAAGTTTTTCTTGCATTTTTTTCACTGTGATAATTGTTTTCATTTTTTTTCTCCAGGAATCCCATAATGAAATAAAAACCATGAAAATTGATCTCAAAAGGAAACAGACAACTATTGATCTCTTGAGATCAGAGAAAGATAGAATAAACAGATACAAAGATGAATTAGAAGGTATATATGAGCGATTCCATACCAAATCACCGAATGGGGGTCGCACGACCGACTCGGATTTTTTTTTTTTAATTTGGTACACAGTTTGATGGTATAGAGGTATGAAAAAGCCCAAAAGGAAAGTTACCTGCTCCCCTTATTTTCTTAGATGCATGCCCTCAAAGTTTGTCCGCCACGTCAAAATACTAAAAAAGTGATGTTATTTAATCATTTTTTATAAAAAACCGTACTCATGCAAAATAAAAGTGTTAGATATCTATGGAAACTAGTTACTCCAGGCATTTTGAAAAAAAATACTAGAACGTTCATAATGCAAATTGCCAAGGTACAGGGCTCTTTGAAGTTGTCACCACAAAAACTTGATTTTACAGATTTTGCGAAAATTCAGGCATTTATTACAAAAAAATGCAAACAAAACCAAAGGTTTTCTCACTTTCTGGTAGTGTACAGGTTCTCCCTGTAAATTGCTACGCAGTAAATTTTTTGGGTTTCTCACTCCTTGGAAATATTTTAGCTTAAAAATAAGCCATAAGGCAAAAAATGCGTTTTTGGCCATCTTGGCAGCCATTTTTCTCATAAAGGGGGAGCAGTAGAAACTTTAATTTTTTTTTTAAACAAGCCACTGATATGTTAGCTATTCACAGGAAAAAAGTTTACTTTTGGTTATTTCTCCCATTAAGAGATATCCTGCTGACAGTATATGCATGTTTTTCGCGACGACCATATGCTTTTGTTTCCCCTCTCATGGACTTAAAATTAATTAAACCAAAAAATAATTATATATTTATTATTAGCTGTATTATCTACTCAATATGTCATGAAATTTAATTTATTAAATCATTGAACAATAAATTAGATAATTGATGAAAACAAGAAAAAGTATTTCTCTGATGCCTGAGCATTATGCATTCATAATTATAAAGCACTAAATACTTTCTTGAGAAATTAATTAACATAAATGAGCTCTAAATAGTTATATTATAAGCAATACCCAATCTTGTGATTGGGATACTCCTGTTTTTAATTGAAGAATTTCTTGAATATCACATGAATATCAGGAAAATAAATGAGGTCTTTTCGTTTGATACTTTATGACAAATTTCATTTTATGGGCTACTAACTGAGCATGGTGATAAAGAGCTATTAATTTCAGCATCAAATTCTATTTTACCTTATTAATAGTTAAATATTTATAAAATAATTAAATAAATAATTTAATATAAAGCCATACTTGAAGAATTAAAATTAGTGCAACTAATTTATTCCCATACTGATCTTTACAAAACTGACATGTGTTGAGCACTGATAAGAACTGACAAGAATAAGTTTACTTACTAAAATACTAGTTCACAGATACTATAAAGCGTACATTCTATTTTCTACAAAATAATACTGCAACAAAGAACAAGGGTATAAAGGGGTAGGTACTAAAGAATTTCTTGAAAAATCAATTAAAATAAAGGAGCTTCGAATATTTATCTCATAGGCTATACCCAATCTCGTGATTGGATGTTCCTGATTGATGGCTATAAACAGGAGGATACCCTTGTTCTTTGTTGCAGTATTATTTTGTGGAAAATAGAATGTATGCTTTATAGTATCTGTGAACTAATATTTTAGCGAGTAAACTTTTTCTTGTCAGTTCTTATCAGTGCTCAACGCATGTCAATTTTGTAAAGATCAGTATGGGAATAAATTAGTTGCACTAATTTTAATTCTTCAAGCATGGCTTTATATTAAATTATTTATTTAATTATTTTGTAAATATTTAACTGTTAATAAGGTAAAATGGAATTCGATGCTGAAATTAATAGCTCTTTATCACCATGCTCAGTTAGTAGCCCATCAAATGAAATTTGTCATAAAATATCCTACATCAAACGAAAAGACCTCATTTATTTTCCTGATATTCATGTGATATTCAAGAAATTCTTCAATTAAAAACAGGAGTATCCCAATCACAAGATTGGGTATTGCTTATAATATAAATATTTAGAGCTCATTTATGTTAATTAATTTCTCAAGAAAGTATTTAGTGCTTTATAATTATGAATGCATAATGCTCAGGCATCAGAGAAATACTTTTTCTTTTTTTCATCAATTATCTAATTTATTGTTCAATGATTTAATAAATTAAATTTCATGACATATTAGGTAGACAATACAGCTAATAATAAATATATCATTATTTTTTGGTTTAATTAATTTTAAGTCCTTGAGAGGGGGAACAACAGCATATGGTCGTAGCGAAAAACATGCATATACTGTCAGCAGGATATCTCTTAATGGGAGAAATAACCAAAAGTAAACTCTTTTCCTGTGAATAGCTAACATATCAGTGGCTTGTTTAAAAAAAAAAATTAAAGTTTCTACTGCTCCCCCTTTATGAGAAAAATGGCTGCCAAGATGGCCAAAAGCGCATTTTTTGCCTTACGGCTTATCTTTAAGCTAAAATATTTCCAAGAAGGAGTGAGAAACCCAAAAAATTTATTGCGTAGCAATTTACAGGGAGGACCTGTACACTACTAGAAAGTGAGAAAACCTTTGGTTATGTCTTCCTTTTTTTGTAATAAATGCCTGAATTTTAGCAAAATCTGCAAAATCAAGTTTTTGTGGTGACAACTTCAAAGAGCCCTGTACCTTGGCAATTTTCATTATGAACGTTCTAGTATTTTTTTTCCGAATGCCTGGAGTAACTAGTTTCCATAGATATCTAACACTTTTATTTTGCATGAGTACGATTTTTTATAAAAAATGATTAAATAACATCACTTTTTTAGTATTTTGACGTGGCGGACAAACTTTGAGGGCATGTATCTCAGAAAATAAGTGGAGCAGGTAACTTTCCTTTTGGGCTTTTTCATACCTCTATACCATCAATCTGTGTACCAAATTAAAAAAAAATCCGAGTCAGTCGTGCGACCAACTTTTTTTTTTTTTTTTTTCGGTGATTTGGTATGGAATCGCTCATATCTATTTTTGAGGAGAAGACTTATTTAAGAGAGGCATTACCTGCCTGTGTTTTTTATTCATTTAACTTATGTATATATTGCAAACCTAGCTACATATTGTAATTTTTATAGTAAATTTAGTGTATGCCTTATGAGATCTATTTAGTTAGATTTTGAAAAATTGATTATTGAATTTTTGATGTATTTTGGTGCACATTATGATCTGCTGTTTTCAAGCTTTAAATGCATTGAACATTTTAAAAATTGTTTTTTTTATTTTCATTGCTCTTATCTTGTGTTGTATCTTGTGTAATTTTCATACTTTTCAGCTTTCGTTCAAAACTGAAGATTGTTCTATTTGTTTCTAACATTAAAATAATGAGCATTAGCCATATTGTTTTTAATGCAAAAATTATAAGACCCTATGCTCTTGAGTATAATGAGCCCTATACTTTATTCAGTAGCTTTAATGCACCATTCATTGTTTCATACATTTTCAGCTTTACTGTTTTTGTCGAATTTGAACTCCACTAGTCTTTGATATTAATTTTAAGCTGGAAATTGCTATCCTTAGCTAAGTCACCTGGATTGAATACCATCCCTCATACTATACCATTGATTTTTAAAATTTTCAATGTATATTGAGCAAAATTTTACTCAAATTTAAGACCAGACTAAAAATACTAATCAATCTTAGTCCTTAGCTAGAAACATAAACACTACTTAACTTTGCGCTTTGATCCTTCCCAGCCTCACTTTTTCGTGTTTTTCCCCCCATATATATTCATATGACATTTGAAATGGTTAATCTGTCTTGCATTATCTTACTTTCAACTATAATGGATAATACAAGTTTAATAAGAACTGAAGAGTATTATTTCATGTCTAGAGAGGTCTAACAGTTTTAAAAATCTTTGAATAAAGAATCATACTTTATAGAAATTTATTTATTGCTATGGAGTTTGGACCCAATTAGCAGTGACTAACAAGGGGCCGCTGTGTGTGAGAAAGTTGCTCTCATAATTTAACTGGCTGACGGTCCTCAATGTCTTAATCACATACATTTAACATGCAATACTGGAACTGCCCAATCGCAGGTGCGTTAAAAGGCCCTAAATCGAAAGTTTGCTGCAATTCATTTTTTCAGATTTTTTATTATTTGTTCAAAGCAGGGTTGGGGTTTTGGACGTCCAAAACTGGTTTTGGACAGGAAAGGTGAGTTTTGCTGTCCAAAAGTGTCTTAAACTGTCTAAAGCATGGCAAAAGGGTTTTAAGCTAACTAATTTCTATTAGCTGTAATATTGATAATGCATACATCTTAGTTTCTTAGTGTTAATTAGTTGTAATTAATTAAATTTGACAATATTTAATTATATTAGTAATTTTAATATAAATTAAAAAAGTGAACAATTTACTCATAACTCCACTGCATAAAAATTTCATAAAATAGGAATTGGTAGTACTGTCAAAAAAACTCTTGAAGCAGATAATTTCAGCTTCATTTGTAACTCAAAATGTGTAAAACTGAAGTCTTTTGTGGTTTCTTTGCAATAATGTTTTCAGTGATGTTCAAATATTTTTTTTAACCTTAGATTGAAGAATAATAAACTGATGATAAAATTTTTTCCACTACTCAAGAAAGTTTTTCTATTTTTGATTTTTGTTTTTAATACTGTGTATTTTGTTTCTAACAATATATATATATAAAGGGCTCGGGCGTAAATAGTGGTATCTGACAAACTTGAAAAGTCATATTGTTTCAAATTAGTACAATTAAAACCAATTGCAGATTCTTTGGATATTTTACAAAGCGACAATGGGACAATTGGTGATGCTTGTCGTGTATGGTTAAAGTTACTTAAAGAAGATTGTCTGAAGCCTCACATTACAGAAATTTCGAAACGTGTAAATCAGTCAATGCAACCCTTTCATTTTCTTGCATATTTATTAAACCCCAAGTATAAAGGAGACGGCTTGTCAATCGCTCAAAAAGAAAATGCTCGTTCTTTTTTGATTCAGAAATTTCCTGCAAGCACATCACTTCTAATTGCCTACGAAGCTGAAGCTGCTCCATTTCCTTCCACTTTTTTTTCAGAAACCGGAAGAAATGCTAATCCTGTTACATGGTGGACTGCGATCGCCAAATTACTGGAACCAGAAGGATATTCTAATGAGTGTTTTAAATATATTATTCTTTTATTGTCATGTCCTGCAAGTTCAGCCTCAATCGAGAGAATGTTTTCAAACTTTGGCATAATTCACTCAAAACTCCAAAATCGTTTAGGGGTAAATACAGCAGCTAAACTGATCATGTGCTATCGGATGTTAAGAGGACCAATTGAACCAGATTACTAATGTGTACATATGTATATACATATTTTTTTGAATTGTACTACTTTTAAATTTATTCCTAATATTTTGTGAAATAATTAAATATTCAGTAAATGTTGCTGTAACATTCTCAAATGTTGTGTATCTTTTTAATTAGTTGCAAAACTGATTCTTTGCATTTCAGTCGATTATTGTACCTTTTAAATACCCTCATTTGCATCTATATTTAAAAGAAGTTTAGCTAGTATTAAAAATAAAATAATATAAACTTATGAGAACTAATTCATTTTTTAATGAAGAATAGTAACTTCTAAGTATCTAGATTAGTATCAGCTGAAAATCTTATATATGTTTTTATGTACATATTTACATTAAATAAAATAAGTTTGAGAATATGCACAACTAGGGAATACAGCTGTGTACGCCATTTCTTATAATAAAAAGTGTTTCATGAAAAATAAAGTTATAGCAAAATAGCAATAAGAATGTATTTCGTCACCTTTAGTATGCATAGTAATCTAAACTAAAATTCTGACAAGAGTTTGACATGCAACTAGCAATGCTAAAAATTTGGAAGAGATTTTGGATTAGTTGATGTTTTACAGCAGATATATATCTTTTACACAATCAACTCTTGTTACTTGAAGTTCTGAGAGACCGGTTAAAGCCTTTGAGTTATTGGTAGTTCGAGCTATTGGAAGCACCCACAGTCATCTTAAGAGCTTATGACTCAACGAAAGCTTTGAAGTAAAGAATGTTTGAGCTATAAGGTTTCCAGTTATAGCAAGTTGACTGCATTGTTATATATATTAAAACCAATAACATTATTTCTCTCATCTCATAGAAAATTTTCACAAAGAGAAATGTGGCCTGTTGGAAGAGCTTATTAGTCTCAAAAAGGAAAGAGATTCCCAACAGGAGCGAATCATTGATCTGGAAAGGTTGCTTTTGGAGCAAAAGCAAAATGAAAGAAATTCGCAGGAAGATTTGGACAATACCCGTGTTGAAATGGAACAGATTAAAAGAGAGGTTTGTATATTTTTTTAAACCTGTTTTCACTATTTTTCATCGAAAATAAGCTTTAAAAATGTCTTTCTTGTTATGGGATCATTTTCCTGCCTTATAAGTTTTAAAAATTCGTGAAAACAACATTTTAATTTTCCTGTATGCAATTTATTTGTTCATTTTTTAAGTGTTACTTTAGCAACCTGTTTTTTATCTTTATAATGCTGGTAAACATTGTCAATGATGAATAAGTAATTGAAGACCTTTTTAAAATTGCATAAATTTAAGTTAAATAAGAAAAGAAAAAATAATGTAGAGTTAGTTTTAATCAGGCCCGTCATTTCAAGTTTTTCTAGGGGGAGCAAAGGATGCAAACACAATGTAATTTCATTGGGAAGCAACAAAAACCACGCCACTTAATACATTGATTTCCCAAAGTCCCCCCACCAATAATAATCTTGTTATTGTTCTACATCAAAGGATAAACATATTTTGTTCTACTGTATTTTTTGAAATAGAACTACTTAATGATGTTCCTTTTAAAAAGGTTTTTATTTCTTTATTTATTTTGACTTTTTCAATTTATTTTACTTATTTTTAACACTTTATTTAGAGAACACGGGATAAGGAAGTGATATCTGGTCTTCTACAGAACAAAGAAAATCTCCAGAAAGAGTTGTATGAAGCTAAAATGGTTTCAGAATCAAAAGCCTCAGAGAAAGGCGTTGAAGCTATCAAAGCTTTAAAGGTTTGAATTAAACTTATTATGAAATGTTCATATTACAAGGACTGCATGTAGACTCATAAAGTCGGTACAATCTTTTAGAATTTTATTCTATTCTCTGTTGACAGATGCTTTCAAGTTTTTACTATATTAAATATTTTATCTTCTCCAAACCAGGGTTGAGCGATTTAAATCAACGCGATTTAAATCACGATTTAAATCAGATGATTTTTTTAAAAAAATCATTGATTTAAATCATGATTATTAACACTAGAACCGCGGAAGGGGCCAATTTGACCCAAAACAAAGTTCAATTTACCACCACGCAAAAAGTATGAATCGAAGAAACAATTCCTTTTATGACTTTTAATTATTTGAGGGGAAGAGTGTTTTTCCAGATTTAAAAATTTTTGGCATTATTTTTTCAGTTATTAGCATTTATACCTATAACCGCGGTGTGGGTCAATATGACCCTCGAGAAATGTTGAAGCACAAATGACTAAAAACGTACATTTTCTGGTAAGCAATTGTAGTATATTTCTTCCTTACCTAAGAATTTCTGAAATGGCATACATAGGCAGTAATTTGGCAGGAGAGGGGTTGGGGGGGGGGGCAATCCCCCCCTTCAAATTTGAAGAATTTATGTTTTTACATATAATTCGGTGTTGTTTTCAGATAAAATTTGTATTCAGCACACACCTTCCCCTCCTTTTAAAATTAGAAATGGTGGGGAGGGGGGGGTCTCTAGCCAATTCCCCGGGACTGAAACGTAAGCATTTTGATCTGTTGGTTTGAGCACTATGATTAGTTTGAAACTTAGGCTACGTTTGAACGCGATAAAAAAAAATTACAAGGGAAATATTTAATTATGTATATAAGAAACTAGCTGTGGGGCCCGGCGTTGCACGGGCTTTAAAGTAGTGATGAAAATTTAAATAAACTACTCGCCGTCAAGGCGGTATATAATGATATATTTCCAAACCGCTCTCTTCCTGTAACATTAATTGCAAAAGTCCAAACAAAAAAGTTGTTTTAATATTTAGATCGCAGCCAAAAAAAATCCCTGCTAAAAACATGAATTGCAATTTAATTTGAAACACATTTTCAAAATGGTACCAGAAAAAAAAAATATAAGTCATTAAGTAGGCAGGAATTCAAGTGAAACACGGACAATCGCATTATTTGCCTTGTTGAAACGCCGTAAAATGAAATGCTTTTAAGAAACGAAATGAAGAAAAGGACACCAACAATGAATTTAAAAGATGTCGCCATAGCAATGCAATAAAACGTTAATAGTTCGATCAGGAAAGAGGTTTTCGAACTCAAAGTTCAAACGCTTGTAACTTTTTTTCTAGTAGAGATAAAAGCTTGGTTCTTCGACTGTAAGTCGAATCAATTCTGGGGTTAAAAATATCGCTCTATCCAATGGCATAAAAATCAAAACTGCGGAATAATTAGTTAATTTTTTATTGATGGTTTTAATGAACCAAGTATTGCAAGAAATCGGGTGAAGCCTTGCAAAAGGCAAGTTTAAAAATTGAATAACTCGTGCTGTGTTTAAGTTAGAGAATCGGAACAAACTGCATAGGACGGACAAAATTTTTCTACTTTCAACGATATACAACATTAATATGTGCAAGTAATTTTTAACCCCAGTATTCGGCGATTTATGGGAAAATTGCCTTGAATTCGAATAAAAAACGAATCGCTTATCGAATCTTTTCAAGCTATAGCCTAAAGTCTTTCTGGATAAATGGACTATTCAACACGAAAAGAATTTTTCAAATCGAACCAGCAGTTCCTGAGATTAGCGCGTTCAAACAAACAAACAAACTCTACAACTTTATATATTAGTAAAGATACTTTCGTCATCAGACTGTCCAGGAAACTATAAAATATTCAAAACAATTATCTATGAAGTATTTAGAAGGTCATGGTAATGATGAAACTGTTTTATTTTGAGAAGTTGAAAGTAAATATTACTGGTGATGCCCTTGCAAACGCAGTTCTTTCTCATCGCAAAAGTTATGAAAACTTATTGAACTTTTTAAAAAAATGTTTCGAGAAAAAATACACGTACGAGAAGAATTTTTAAAAACAAATCAACAATAACATTTATAGTTGGAAAATAGTAAGTTGACAAAGAGGAGAGAGTTTTGAACTTCTTTCACATTGGAACAAAAGATACGATTTTTGAAGGAATGAGGGGGCCAACACCCAATACTAAACGCAATATTATCCACAGCAGTCCTTTAAGTTTTTTTATTCTTGTTATAAAGAAATTGATATTGAAGTACATAAGGAGATGCACGGAAGATGAAACATATCGGCAGCTGAATATCATTGAAGTAAAGCGAAAAGGCGTAACAAACGAGCACATGCACCGTAAATCACTGGTCTAGAGTACTAATAAGTAACATTGGAGAAATAACTATTTTCATATCAATTTTGACATACCTTAAATATTTATTGCAAAAAACCTACAACTTCACAGTTTCGAACCAAAGGAATGCAGATCATATTTTTTCCAGAATGCATTGCTAAGAAACTACGTTCATGGAATGATGAGATTTTTACGCTTTGACATAAAAGAGGAGCAGCTTCTATGTAATATTTTCCACCTTGATGGCAATCTATTATTTGGTTTTAAGTAAAGCTATAACTGAAAAATTTGCTAGTAAGCACCAGTTCAAGACTTGATTGGAAAATCATGAGAAAAGTTTGTTCTTTCTCATTAAAAATAAATTAATTAATTAATATAGGTTGCAAACTCTAGTGTGTGACCCAACAAATTGAAACGACAGACAACCACAAATTAAATGCAAACAAGACATATTCCGAAATTAAGTTGTAAAAATAAAACTGTAAATATCTGCTCAAAGTACAAAGTTCTTATTTATGCAAAGTATACTTTTACATTTTATTCACAACTCATTCTGTAAACTGTCATTTTTTTTAAAACTATAACTAACTGAGAAAACTTATTATTACTGTTTTTAAATATAGCTTTACATATTGAACTACTTACACTATTTTCCCATTTAAAATAGCAAATGTATGAAAATTTTGTTGGATATACACTTTTATAGTCAGTTTTAAAATACGGTATTGTAATAAAAAAAACCGTCGATAACTGTTGTTTTATGCAAATAATTTAACCAGAATTCTGAGAAATATTAATTATTACTCTTTTAAAAAAATATTTTAGTTAGCTAAACTAAGTGTTTGCGCTTATTTCATTGAATTACTGGCTGGGGTCAAAATGACCCCTTCCGCGGTTTTAGGTATATCGAAATTCCCGCGGTTCTAGTGTTAATTCAAAAGAATGAATTTCATAGGCATTAAGTTCAGAGTATTTTTATTAGAAAAAACCAATTAACAAGCAAATATTAATTCTAAACGATTTTTTACACAAAAAAAGAATGCTTCATATTGTTTTTGAAAAAGAACAATTGAAACCAAAGAAAAATTAAAGAAAAAAAATCATGATATCAATAAAATTAAAAAAGACAATGTAAAGGACATATAAAACAAGCTCCTTTTGTTAAAAGTTTGTTGCAATTTAGCTGTTAGGAGTTAAGCTATTAAGATATTCATTTAAAAATGCACTTGTCATACTATCCTCTCAATGTAAAAAAAAATAAATAAATAAAATTTTCTTTAAAAATAAAAATTATTGTGGTTTCTTCGGGTATTTCTCTTACAATTCTATGATTGAAGCAGTAAAATGCCTAAATTAACATGAAGTATTCTTTATATGATATAGATAATTAAAACTAGGAAAATTCCTTACATAGTAAGTAATTATTTTCTACTTATTTCTGATACTCATATTTTTAATTACATGTATTCAAGAAATTGTATTTATATATTGAACTTGAACAGTGTAATCTGTTAGTATCAAATATACTTAAAAGAGAAAAAAAATGTATAAAAATAGCTATTTTTTAAAAAAATAAAAAATATCCGATTTTTTTGATTAAAAAAGAAAAAATCATAATTTTTATCAACCCTGCTCCAAACACATTATTATAAAGCAAAATATTTTGTGGTTGTTAATAATTTCATTTTAAATAAGTAGCAAAACTGTATCTTGATGGAAAATCAGAAAATAATATTCAACATAAAACTTCCTTTCTGTCACAATTTATTTTAGAAAAATTATGTGTTTTTATGCTCTCAAAATGATAATGATTTGCTAAAATTGACATACTATATGTAATATTAGCAAAATATATGCTTAAGGTATTTATTTATTTATATTTTTTGCACAGTGTTATGACATTTGAATAAGCACAGAAAATAAATCTTTTAAACATTTTTCAAATTAAAAGAAATTTTAATTTGAAATCATACACAAAAAATCCTACACACAAAAATTCTACACACAAACTTACTAACCTCTAAGTGGTAAAATCACACAGTAAACAGGGATGATTGGGGTTTTACAGAAGAGCAATTCCACGTCAGATCCCTATCACCCTCTTGACCTCACCATATCTGATTTTAATAAAATTTGGCATGAAGGATACATAGGAAAAGACAAGTAATCCTGGAGCGTGTTTTGTCATATTTAAGGTCAAAAGTCATGATGATGACCTTGAAACTTGAATAATTCGTGAGAAAAATCATGTAATATGTCAGTAGAAAGCTCTATGTTTTTACTTTACTAATGTTTTCGAATTTTTATTCTATTATACAAAGAAGAAAAGTTACACTCATTTGTATTTAAGCACTCTTTGGGCTTTCCTTTGTTTTGAGTTTTTTTTACAGCCCTGTATTCTGAACAATTTTTGAAATAGAAATCTGAAAATTGACTGGATTACATGTCTAATCATATATGTGCTTCATACCAAATGATATTAAAATTGAAAAGGGGTTGTGGTCATTAAAACTTCCTTTTTTTGATTGACCTGAAATGGAGTTGCCAAGAAATAGATACAATTCAAAAGCGAATGCTTATTCAAAGAAAATTTCCCAAATGCACTTTCATTAGTCGGAAATCAATAATGGCCGCTCCCATTTTTAAAAATGTTTTCATCTGGCTGAAATTTTATGGGTTGTTGGAGAAGCTAATATGCCTACAGAGATAAAAAAGATGGGCTAAAACAAAAATAGTTTCTGGGAGTTGCTCCAAAGAGTAAAAAGTGTCTCCTCTCCATATACTTTTTTTCTAGAAAAAGTTCTTATGAGATAGATTGCTTTAAAATGTTTTAAAGAGCCCTTAAAGCTAATCAAGCTACTTAGAAGTATAGAGATATTACTTACTAATTTACTTTGCATGTGGTAGTAAAATATATTCTTTTAGCATTTTAAGCCCCTAGGTCTGGTAGGAAAAAAGTTAATGAACGTAGAAAATATTAGTTTATACATATTTTTATGACAAAAGATTAATCAAAATATACATATTCAAAACAGAGAAAGTTTTTTTTTTCTTCTTATTTTTCAGCACTTTGTTGCTATAGAAGTTTTTTTGAACTTAAAGTTTGGGATTAATGTAGACTAATTAATATTGTTAAAACTTTTTTAGAATGCCTGCAGGGACTTCATTGTATTAAAAAATGTTCTTTCATAAAAACAAATGTAATTTTTCAAGTTTGAGCATTGAATGAAATCGCTGTTATAGTTACTGAATCGTTTGAATATTTGATCTGCGGTGGTGAATTTACCACTGTCGCAATTGCAAAGGGCCCCACAGAGTATTTAAAAAGACACATAAAAATTATTTTTTGTAGGCGATGGGCCCCCAAACCTGTTAATCCGCCGTTGTTGGTCTTAAGAACTGTTCTTGATGTTTCTAATTAGTAATAGGTTTCTAATTAGTATCTGTCAGGTGTATAAACATTTGTTTTTCTTAATCATATATTATGCATGTGTAAGTTTTAGTTGTTGTCATACACGTTCAAATTATAACTCTATAAGTTCTTAAGGATCAACTATGATTGAACTAGATTGATCTATTCTGCGTAAATAGTTAAAACTTTTGTTATTGTATTTTTAAAAAGTTTTTTTTTATTTTTATTTAGTCAAGGATTGAGGAATTGACTGAGTTATATGAAGCTTCAAAACGATCTGCAGATCATGAGCGAATGTTGCGAGAACGTTTATCTGAAGACAATAATGAATTGATTCATAGACATGCGGAACTTGAAGCTGAATTAGCAGAAGCCAGGGCACATCTGCGAGAAGTTAGTACAATACTTTGGGGCAATTTAAGTAATCTAATATGAAATAAATAAATACTGTTGTACAACAAAGTAACAACAAAAAACATAACTTTAATAAAGGACAAACTAGCAACTGAATTGTAAACACATGTTTTTTTTTTCAAAGAACGTGATTTAAAGGCAAAAATTGAGCTTCATGCTAGAGGTAAAGTTCTCAGCAAGATGCTTTTTCAGATAATTGCTTTCAGAAGCTCACAATTTTTTGCATCAAAAAAGGTGTTCCTTGAAGCCCCGAAACACTTGTCTACAATTTAGTAACTATTTTAAAGCTAAGAAATGCTAGAATACTTAGCTTGTACTTTCTACAATGATAAATACAGTGAATCACCCTTTATACATTTCTTTTTTATACTTTTTTATCATCTATTTGTTTTATAATCAGTTCCGACAAAGTCCAATACAAATTAACGTGTACTTATTATCGGTTTTTTCATTTGTACATTTTTTAACACAGTCCTTTTGAAAATGTATAAACAGTGCTTCACTGTATGTAATTTATACTATTAAAATTTTTATATGGTGATCAATTAAGCATGTTTACAGTGCTCAGATTTATGCGTTATATAATTTTAAATTCAAATGGCATAGTTATTTTTTATTTTTTATCTTTAAGAACAAGTAAAATTCTCTGTCATAAATTCTAGTTGCATTAAATATCTACATATATTAAAAACTGAACGTATCGATCTATGTATTTGTATGTTTGTTTGTATGTCAGTTTAATTTCTCTCGAATGCCGGTGAACTAACCATTGAATCAAGTATCGATAGATTCTTAATTTTTCAAGCATCATGCTGACTAATTTATTTAATTGTATAAATTCAATTAGCAGAGATATTGATTAAAAACTTCTTTTTTCTCCCTTGAATCTTCCCTCCAAAATTATGGATTCTGCTCAGGGCCAGATTATCAATTAGGCACAGTAGGCACGTGCCTAGGGCCTACGAAGGCCAAAGGGCCTACGAAGACCAAAGGTCTTAGGGCTTTGAAAAAAAAATATATTGAAATAAAAATACCCCAAAAACTTATAAACATTTTTATATTATATAGTGAAGGTCAAAATAGTACATATATGTAAATACAAACACACAAAAAATAGGAATACAAAACGTTTGGCTTACTAAGTAGATCCTAAAATTAACTCCTTTTTTCGGGATTTTGACACAGCGAATTCGTGCATTATATCTTCAAAATTAATGCCGCTAGCGACATCACTTTCAATACACAGAAGGCCCAGTGACGAAGTTCTCTTGACCCATAGTTGAACGCATAAAATTTTTTATAAGCTTCAACTTGGAGAATGATATTTCTCCTTCTGCATTCGAACCCAATATCGAAAGGTATATGCGCAATGCAATATTAACATTTGGGAAACTTCACACAAGTTTATCCTTTATTTGTAATTTGATGAGATCCGTTATAGAGGTGGTTTTGGGGTACAAATTTGAAAAAATCAAATACTCATCAACAAAGTTTTCTTCTAAGTCAGACGGATACATTTTTACCAGAGCTTGAGTCTTAACCTTGATAATGTCCTCGGTCAGTGTATTATCCGTAAGAAAACTTTAGCCGCCGGGCCGGCGGCTAAAGTCTTGTCATGTTCACGTACTAAAACCCTGGAATTCTGCATGGAATTTGGTAGATATAAAAGTTGCTTTGTTGCAGATAAACTCAATTCTGGAATTATGGCTATTTATTGAAAATGGCTCTATGAAAAATAAAAACATTAAAATAACAAAATAAAATAATGTTATTTTACCGCATCATCACATTTTCGGATTTATATCCACAACAAAATTATTACTTAATATTAGTCGTCAATTTCAGTTAAAAAAATTTTTTCGGGCCTACACTGCTGGAGTGCCTAGGGCCTACGACACCCTTAATCCGGCCCTGATTCTGCTTGCAACTCTTGGAAGTATTTAAAAAAATCCATGGTTTCATAAATTGAAGGAAATTCAACTTGGCAGAGTGCCAAACTCTCCCTTTGCAATACACCACCAACTCGGCCATTTCAATCCATGGACAGCAGTTTCGCGCTTATTGTGCGCTCATCAGCATACGAATGTCCATGGATCGAAATGGCCGAGTTGGCGGTGTGTTGCATGTTCCTGCCTTAGCCCTTGCTTAGGGGCGGTTACTCACTGTTTTATTTCCCTTTGCTTTTTTCGTTCCAAGGAAAGTGTGCAATTTGAATGGCTGAAATAGTTTTATGATACTCGGTACAGTGAATAACTCGATCAGAAAGAAGGTGCGAGACTTGTCTTTTCTTTGATTGAATAGATTGGTTCAAGAGATCGTTATGCTGTGAAGCCTCTGAAGTACATTGTTGGGAATGATATGATTCTAGAAATGCACTATGCTAAAAACTCAGAGTAAACACCTGAAACAGGTGTACACCAACCTCAAATTGCCACCATAGGCGGCGAATCTCAACTGATTGTGTGTCTATGTCTTTTTTTTTCATTATATCTTTTTTCTCATTTTCTTGAAGAAATTTAAAAGATATCATGGTAGTTGAGGCAAACCTAACCTGGTACTGTTGTAATGCTTTCAGTAGGAACTGTGTTGCTTTCGCAATGCTGCCAGGTTAGGTTTACTCCAACCGTAGCTGCATATTGTTTTAATTTGAACTGCACAATTATAACTTTGATTTCAATTTTTCCAAAGGAGCAAAGTCTGAGATCCTCCTTGGAGCAGATTCATCTGAATGTGGTTGTTGAGGCATCTGAGGTCAAGAGCAAAGATTCATCTCTCAGGGAAGAAGTTAATCGCCTGAATGAACTATTAAAAGAAGAATGTGAAAGATCCTATAACTTAGCTCTTCAGGTTGTACTTAAGAAGCTACTTTTTTTTTTCCTTTGTTCAGAGTCAGTATGAAAAAATTTTTTAGATTGAATTCTCCCCTTTTTACCAGCTAGATATTACGGTAGATTTTTATTTAGCCAAAAAAGGTGTGTTGGGATTATTTAGCCATCTGTCAAATTTTGCAGCTGCTAAAAATTTTGTGAATACGTTACATCCTGTACTTCATGTAAGAAGTAAAAAGGTACAAAAGTAAAAATTTCAAATTGTATGTACTAGATTCTAAAACACCTTCCAATTTAAAATACACCTCCTCTCTAAACCTAAAATCTTAATTTCACTGAGTTTTGGGTACAAAACAAGGGGGAGACAAGTTCTCTTTTTCTTTGTATTATGTAAATTTAAAAATGCAGCTTAGATTTAAATAAGTACAATAGCTAAAAAAGTAACAATTTATAGTGATTGCTTTGCAAAAAAAGGGAGGTAATATTTTCAGGGAGGTTAGGTAAAAAGGGAGGTTCCTTTGCAATGTAAAAAAAAAATCTACAAATTTATGAAAAAAAAAACAAAAAAACAAATTCACAAGCCATTATGCCATTTTAAAAGTGTATTTATACTGACTATGGCATTGTGTATATATTCCTTAAAGTTACACACCTGATTCATAACTTTTTCAAGAACTGGCATAGATAAAAGATATCTTTATAAAATTATTCTTCTCATGGAAAACTCAATTGTAGAAGACTTTTTTAATGAATGCCTTTAATTTATTGTACTTGGATGATGTAGGTATCAGATGAACAGAGGTTCAAAATGCGTGAGGAGGAAAAATTCATGCACTTGCAACAGCGGTTTGACCAAAGGTCTACACAATTTAAGGTGAGGGAGAGAGAAAATGTTGACTTAATGAAGGAAAATACATATCTCAAGGATCAAGTTCTGCACTTAAAGCAACAGGTAAATGAGTCATTTTAGTAAACTCATTAGTATGATGCATTTAAATTCTGTCAAATTATCTGAAAAGATAAACAAAATAAAATATAGAAGCAATTTATGAGTGCAATACGTAGTAATTTTGTGTTAATTTTGAATGGAGTTGAAAGCTTAAGAAATATTAATCTGAATGTAAGAATTATTTATTTCCTTTTTTATTTAAAAAAGTGTCCTTGGCTTAAGGTTTTTCCTTTTTTAAAATTTTCTTCAATCAACCGATTCTGTCATTAAGAAGAAAAAAGTTTTGTTTTTTGGTTTAATATTAATTATTATGAATCAATAAAATTCTATCATGATATATTTAAATTATTTTCTTTTTTAGCCTACTTTCCCATTAAAAATAAAAGAGACGAAAAAAGCATTAAAAGTGGCTTAATGCATCTAAAAAATATCGCCAAATCCAAAAAAAAGTCAAAAAGAAACAAAAAAATGAAATAAATATCGAAAAATTAAAAATTTGAAAGTAGGGTATTGAGATGGGGAATTTGTATGTCGGTCGGTCGGTTTGTCTGTCCCCCCTCCCCCCCCCCAATAACTTTTGAATGAACAGCCCGATTTGAACGATTTTTGATTCAACTTTGAGCCGTTCAAACAACCTGCCCCGCGATAATAACTTTTTAGTGAACAGTCCGATTTGAACAACCTTTTTTTCGTTAGAAAGATCTTATCAAGAAGACTTAATTCCCGTTTTTAAATTTCCGATTTGAACAATTTTTCGTTCAACATTGAACCGTTCAAACAAGCTCTCACCACTAATAACTTTTGAGTGAACAGTCCGATTTAAACAAACTTTTTTTGTTGGAAAGATCTCGGCAAGGATACTTCATTACCGTATTTAAATTTTCAATTTGAAAATTTTTTTCCTTCAACATTGAACCGTTCAAACAACCTTTCCCCACCTAATAACGTTTAGTGAACCGTCCGAATTGAATAAACTTTTTTTTTGTTCGAAAGATCCCGAAGAGACTCGTTCCCATATTTTACTTTTCAATTTGAACCATTTTTCGTTCAATGATGAACCGTTTAGTAAAAATTTTAACATGAGCACCTACGATGAAATTTAAATTGAATGTTGATTCTGAACTTAAAGGCGGATTTCCTTCTAACTAACTCTGTAAGAAAATGGTTTTGATAAATATTGTATTGTAAAGTATTTTTCTAAATAATCTTCTTTGATGACTGATTCCGACTCCGACTCCGCAAACATGGCGGCAGGCTGAATGAAATGCAGGCTCAGAAAAAAAATGACTGACTGGACAGACGATTTTTTGTTTATTTATTTATTTGTTTTGTTTAATTTATTATTGTTATTATTTTATTTTATTATTTTTTTTTGAAGACGATTTTTTTTTTCTGCTAACAAAAATTTTTCATTCATGAGAGCATTTTATTCTTTATTTATATTTAACAACTGGCAACGGATTAAAAATGAAATTCGAGACATTTTATTAAGGAACAAGTGTTTTTTTTTTCTTTCTTTGATAAAATTTGTTTTGATGTTCCTTGTACTTTTATTTTATTTATTTATTTTTCTTTTATTTATTTATTTTACAAACGATTGTAGAATTTTTCTACGGAAGAACTATAACAGTTACATTCTTTAAAAGTTGGACAAAACTTTATTTACTCGTTTATTTACTTTTTAACGTGTCTATTTCATCTGATGAGAGGGGTATATTTTGCGTTTAGAAATCAGCTTTAAGTGCTATAAAGGTATGTTTGACATAATTTTCAGTTTTAGATAATCAAGAGAATATTGATCAGATGCTACAATGCCGATGTCGATGTACGGGAAAGTAGGCTCGTTTAGTTCTTGACAGAACTTCTTGTTTTTTTTTTTTTGAATTACCTATTATTTAATGATTAGTTTCATGTACACTAAATAAATGTGAGCATATAACTAATCAGGCTTTTTTTTTTAAATTTTCTAACTTCAAATACAAAATTTTAAAACAAAAAACAAAAGTGACAAAATTGAACTTTAAGTTGAGCTGGGATATGGTTTCACTCCTAAGTTCAGATCTTATTTTTAAAAAGAAATTGCAAATCCAAAGCATAAATATGCAGTTTTAATTGCAATTATGTGCTTTAATTTTTTTTTAACTTTGTATATTTTGGGCTTGCGAAAGGATTTTTTTATTTATCTGGGGTTATATTCATTAAAACAAAAATGAATTTCTTATTCCATAAGTAGGGGAGAGCGGGGCTATAAGTTCCGCGGGTAAGTAGTTGTTCCACGAAACAACTTGCCCCAGAAAAATTAGCAGCTATCCCGAAGGAATCTCTTGCCCTATTCATCTGTACCTGTGATGCAGTAAATAAGTACACATATCTACTTATATTAAAAACTGAGTATCTTTCTAACTATCTTTCTATCTTTCTTTCTATCTTTCTTTCTATCTTTCTATGTCACGCTTATTTCTCCTGAACGCCAATGAACTGAAAGTCGAACCAGGTACCGATAGATAGGTAATTTTTCAGGCTTCATTAGTTTCAATCTATATAATTATACGATTTTAATTAGCGAAGATATCAATTAATAAGTAGTCAAATTTAAAGCGAATAAGCCTAATAAATGATTAAACTTCCAAGACATTTTTTCTTACCGTTGCCATTTTGAATTAAAACGTTAATTAAATTATTGAACTATTTAAAATTCCAAGATATTTATTTCTTTCCGTTGCGATTTTAAGGCAGGAATTCAAGTGAAACACGGACGATCGCAATTCACCAATGCAATCGCAAATTCCAAAATTTGGATTCAAGTGAAACGAATTCACTTGAATTCGACTTACAGAAGCGGTTGCAATATGCGATCGCCTCGAAGCGACTGCAATAGTGTTTTACTTGAATTCGGCCCTAAATTAAAACGTTAATTAAATTGAACTTTTTAAAATGAAAGAGTGTTATTTTTTTCCATTGTGATTTTAAATACGTGTTATAACAAAGTTCTAACAATTGTTTTTATTCTAATTATTAATGACATATTTTTTCTCAGGTACCATTTTGAAAATGTGTTTTTAAATAAAATTGCAATTGCTGTTTTTAGAAGGGACTTTTTCTGGCTGCGATCCATAAGTAGTCAAATTTAAAGCGATTAAGCCTAATTAATGATTAAACTTCCAAGACATTTTTTCTTACCGTTGCCATTTTGAATTAAAACGTTAATTAAATTATTGAACTATTTAAAATTCCAAGATATTTATTTCTTTCCGTTGCGATTTTGAATTAAAACGTTAATTAAGTTGAACTTTTTAAAATGAAAGAGTGTTATTTTTTTCATTGTCATTTTGAATACGTGTTATAACAAAGTTCTAACAATTGTTTTTATTCTAATTATTAATGACATATTTTTCCTCAGGTACCATTTTGAAAATGTGTTTTTAAATAAAATCGCAATTGCTGTTTTTAGAAGGGACTTTTTCTGGCTTCGATCCAAATATTAAAAGAACTTTTTCGTTTAGAATTTTGCAATTAATTTTACCGGAAGAAAGCGGTTTGGAAATAATTGTTTTTGGAAAGGAATTTTATTTGTTATTTAGGGAGAGTGCTAAGTATGCGCTACTTGACATCGTCTTTATTTTTGAGGAAGCATGTGCAAATAATTCGATTGATTCTTTGATGCAGGAAAGCTTTTTAGCGAGCCGCTTTAGCGGGGAGTAGTTTATTAAACTTTTCCTTGGTACTTTAAAGGCGAGCCGCCTTGGCGGCGAGTAGTGAATTGAAACTTTCCTCGCTACTGTAAAGGCGAGCCGCCTTGACGGCGAGTAAACTGTTTAAACTTTCCTCATTTCTTTAAAGGCGAGCCGCCTTGGTGGCGAGTAGTTTCCTCAAACTGCCTTCACTACATTACAGCCCGTGCAACGCCGGGCTACGCAGCTAGTAAATAAATATTATATGTTACTGTGGAAGACCGAAAGTGAGATGGTACGCTTTCACCAAAAATAAATCCTGAAATATTCAGTCTACCCGATAGATATATATTAGATATAAAATTTTCGAAGAGCAAACTACGTAAGACATCAAAATACATTTCATACTTTAATATAAAAGCCATATTTTTGGAGGATCATATTTGAAATTTTAGCTTGATCCCTGTTATAACTGAAGACTCAGGGCGGGCTTAAAGTCTATTTACGCCCTAGGCCAAACTTAGAAATTACGCCCCACCTCACACATCCGAACCCTATCAAATCGAATCTCCCCCTCCCCGACCCATTTGATGAACTGATTTATGATTTTGTTTTTTTCTTTCTTTCCCCCCTTTTTTTTCGTATTCCTCTATCAATGCTCGAAAAAGAAAGGTCCAAAGGTGGTTCCTCGGGAATTTGTCGAAATTGAAGCTTTCAAAATGCAATTTTATGCCATTTATCGGAAAGTAATGGGACAACTCGCAGCAGGCCAATTCAAAGCGTAATTTTAAAGATTATTGATTTTTTTAATTTATTGATATTTATGATTTTTTTTATTATTTATAAAGCAAAATTGTAAGTGTTTTGTTACATTCAAAGCAAAATATACGTTGTAGAAACGATCTTTTCTCCTGGATTATTGTAATTTTTAAGCTGAATTTAATGGTATAATAATCCAGTTGAAAAGCCCGATATCACAACGTATATTTTTCTTTGAATGTTACAAAATACATACTGTTTTGCCCTAAAAATGTCAGTCGCTTACCTCTGCCCCCCCTCGGGTAAGTTTTCGAAATTGAAGTCCTACATAAGCAAGTGTGAATAAGCCAGGGGTGATTGTGTTCCGGTATTTTACCGGATTTCCGGTATTTTCATGATTGATTCTGGTATTTTTATGGTCGAAAATACCGGAAATAAAATATTTTTAATTATGCTTTTGTCTTCCCACCTTCGTTTTTTTTTTTTTTTTTGAATTTTCGGTGATTTTCCGATAATTACTAATAATAATATTCATCAAATAAAAATGTTAAGATGCCATTCTATTGTTTTTGACTAGAAACTATTAGAATGTATGAAATGTGTCTTGTTTGTTTATGAAAGACAATTTATTATTAAATATGTATAATTATAAAATTAGGTTTGCTTAAATAATAGGAGCCTTGGTTTTTTGAAAAAAGCACCCCCCCCCCTTACGCACACACACTTCTCTTCAAAACTTTCAGGTATTTTTTCATGAACTCGCAATCACCCCTGGAATAAGCTTTGATGATGTTTGATAAAGGAATGAGTTTGAAGACTCTCCCTTACCCCTTTCGAAACCTAAAATTTTGACGGACTTTAATGATGCTTTGAAAAGGCGGAAATTGGGAAACGCTCTCCTGGAGCTCGCCCGAGATCCTAAAATATAATATTAGATGATTGGGTTCAGTAATTAGCTTCAGTAAAGGTGTCGGAATCGAAGTAATGACAACAATTAGACGATTTGAGTAGTGTTAGATGAGGACTGAATGCCAAAAACGGGAGGCTCTTTGGGAATATTTATTAAAATTGAGACCCAAAACACGAGATTTTAGACAATTTTTAATGAGATGGGAGAGGGCTGAGGTCAGGGTCACTTTCCGAAAAAGTTTTCGATCTTGCGGTCTGAAAACGAAATTTTAGATGATCTGTTATGCTGTGCAGGTGGGGCGCTTGAGAACTTTCCATAGAGAAAAAATTTTGAAATATGCATTTTTAAAAATTCTAATGCATCTATAACAGTGCTGGGTGAAGAGATGGGAGTTGGGAACTCTTCTCTTATTACAAATTTTTAAATTTTCAGGAGTATTTCAAATGTTGGGAAGGGTCGGGGTGAGGACACTCCTTGACAGATCTGTTGAAATCAGATAAATGAAATTGTCGAAAATCTTCGATAATGTAAGGGGAAAAATTGGTTTCTAGACTCTCCTCAGAAAATTTTCGACATTTAAGTCCTAAATGCGAGGTTGAAGATCACTTTTGATGTTATGGGAAAGGAAGGGTTTCGTTGAGTCTCACTCGGGAGATTTTTAAAATGGACGTTTCATAAAAAGCAAGATTAGATAATGTTTGAAGGTGGAAATTGAAGCGGATTCAGGGGATCTCCCATGGAATATTTCTGAAATTAAAATTATTAAAACACAATTTTAGTCTGCTTTGGTGACGTGAATTTAAGGGATTAGGCTCGGAAACGCTCCCCTTCCCTTATTTCACCACGTCGCTGAACTTTTATTTATTCTTGAAAATATGTTGCAAAACATCTTGTCTCACGCTTTCTTTTTCAAAAAACAGTTATTTTTTTTATTTTCCCATAATGAAATTGAAAAACAAACGTCTGTGGCCTCAGAAAAAAAGAATAATAATATTTTGGGCTGAGGAGATAATTAGCAATGATAGCTTAAAGTAATTTTTAATTTATTTTATTTAAATTTAAAAAGCATGGCGCTTGAATTTCTTGATACACTTTTGTTTTTCTTTCACTTTCTACATTAGAAAGATTAGAATGTTGATGCTCCTTTCCTCACAATTGTTTTATCAGTCTCTTTAATTGTTCTTCTATTTAAAACATATTTCAAGGCATGTCCTGATTTTTGTCCACTTTGTTCTGACCTTCATTAAAATGTTTTGAAAAATATTATGTTGAAAGTGAACCCCAATAACTGATATAATTAAAAATAAAATATATAAAATTGTGCATTAGAAATTATTTATCAGGAACTTGTTATACGATGCATGTGTCT
>JAXGGA010017011.1:0-25335 GCA_038373865.1 Uloborus plumipes | reverse complement strand
CAGTTTCTTGTCCGGAAATTTAAAAAAAAATGCAGGTTCCATATACGTAAGTTATGGCTCCCCCCCCCCCCCCCCGCTTTGCATGCTTTGTCTATTTCGGTCGATTTTTTTTTTCTTTTTGTGTTAAAAAAAAGTAAAAATTGTATGGCATCTCATAATTTGCATTAAACTTTGCTGTGATTTTCTTTTTTTTTCTTTCTTTTTAGCCTACTTTCCCGTTAAAAAAAAAAAGAAAGACAAAAAAAGTATTAAAAAAGGGGCTGAATGCATCTAAAAAATATCACCAAGTCCAAAAAATATCGCCAAGTCAAAAAAAAAAAAAAAAAGTCGAAAAGAAACAAGAACGTTTAAAAAAATATTAAAAAATTAAAAATTGGAAAGTAGGGTACTGATAAGGGGAATTTGTGTGTCGGTCGGTCGGTCTGTCTGTCGGTCTGTATGTCCGCCCCTAATAACTTTTGAATGAAAATTCCGATTTGAGCAAACTTTTTTTTGTTGGAAAGATCTCGGCGAGTACAGCTCATTCCCATATTTGATTTTTCGATTTGAACAAATTTTGGTTCAACTTTGAACCGTTCAAATAACCTGTCCCGCAATACTAACTATTTAGTGAACAGTCCGATTTGAACAAACTTTTTTTTGTTCGAAAGATCTTTTCAAGGATACTTCATTCCTGTATCTACATTTTCGATTTGAACAATTTTTCGTTCAACATTGAACCGTTCAAACAAACTGTGACCCCTAATAACTTTTGAGTGAACAGTCCGATTTAAACGAACTTTTTTTTGTTCGAAGGATCTCGGCAAGGATACTTCATTACCGTATTTAAATTTTCAATTTGAGCATTTTTGGTTCAACATTGAACCGTTCAAGCAAACTTTCCCCACCTAATAACTTTTAAGTGAATCGCCCGAATTGAATAAACTTTTTTTTGTTCGAAAGATCTCGGAGAGGCTCATTCCCATATTTCGTTGTTTGATTTGAACCATTTTTTGTTCAATGTTGAACCGTTCATAAGAAAATTAACATTAGAGCTTATGGGAAAATTTAAGTTGAATGTTGATCCTGAACTCAAAGGCGGATTTCCTTCAAACTAACTTTGTAAGAAAATGGTTTTGATAAATAATGTATGTAAAGTACTTTTATGAATAATCTTCTGTGAGGACTCTGATTCCGACTCCGACTCCGCAAACATGGCGGAAATGCAGGATCAAAAAAAAAAAGACTGACAGTGCAGACGATTTTTTGTTTATTTATTCATTATTTTTATTTTATTTTGTTATTAATATTATTATTTTTTTGGCAGACGATTTTTTTGTAACAAAAATTTTTCATTCACGAGGGCGTTTTATTCTTTATTTATTTTTAACAACTGGCAAGGGATTAAAAATGAAATTCGAGACATTTTATTAACGGACGATTTTTTTTTCTCTTTGTTTTTTCCTTTCTTTGATAATATGTGTTTTGATGTTCTTTGTACTTTTATGTTTTTATTTTTTATTTTTTTTTGAAAACGATTGATGAATTTTTCTACTGAAGAACTGTATCAGTTACATTCTTTAAAAGGTGCGACAAAACTTTATTTATTCATTTATTTACTTTTTCTGTGTCTATTTCATTTGGGGTATATTTTGCTTTTAGAAATCAGCTTTAAGTGCTAAAAAGGTATGTTTGGAATAATTTTCAGCCTCAGATAATCAAGAGAATAATGATCAGATACTAGAATGCCGATGTCGTTGTACGGGAAAATAGGCTCATTTAGTTCTTGACAGAACTTCTTGTTTTTTGACGTTTAAGTAGTAGAACACATTTCCTTTCTTATTCAACTATTTTTGAGGGATAAATTCCCTAAAATATTTTAAATATGTTTACGGTATTTTTTGAAAACAATAGAGATAATGGAATTTAAGTTCTGAAGGTAAATTTTACTTTGCTCTGTAAAAAGGTAAACATCTTTCAAGGAAATTAAAGTAAACAAACTAAAGTATAAACATCATTTAGTATATTGCTTCTGGTGCATTCTAAAGTTGAAAATAAAACTGACAAAATACACGCATTTTCAATTAGCCGAAAGGCAGTAATATATTCTGCTTTCATTACTTAAATGCATCCTTTATTTCATGTATTGCTTATTGCAACTTAAAAATGCTTAAAACCACTAATCCAAACCATTTAAAATAAAAAAATAGTCAAAGCACATTAGTTCATTCACATGCCATGTTTTTTTTAACTTAAAATACAGAAACCGGCTAAAAGTCGATCATCTTGAAAAATCCCCTATAAAAATCTAATGTGTTCTTTCAAAAGCATAAACCGTTCACTTTGAGGGGGGTAGTGACAAATGGAAATGTAGGCTAATGGATAAATCGATATTATCTGTTGCATGGGAAAATAGAAACAAAAGTTAAATACTTTTTCCCGATAATTGAGTATTTTAGGCACATTAGGGTTCATTTACAGAACTGAATACACATATTTTGCCATTTTCATATTCAATGATAAATGAATTTTTGAATAATTTTCGTAAACAGCATTTTAAATTGTGTTATTTGTATTTAATATGATGAATTAGAGCTACATCAGTATTTCAACAAAATTTTGTTATCCTCCACTTCTCGTAAAAGCTTCATTTAAACCCATTTATTTTATAATTTACGTGTAAATGATATGATGCATTATAATTGAATAATAATCCTTTTCCTAAGCATAAATTATCATTTAAAGAAGTGCCGTGGTAGCCCGATCGATAAGGCGTCGAACTCGTAACCGGAGGGTGCCAGGTTCGACAATAGGCGATCAAAGATCCACCGACGAAACTAATGGAGGCTGGGCGACGTAAAATAAGGGTCATGGTCACAAAGTCCTCCAAGTGAAACGATCTACAGGATATTTCGGAATAAATCAGACAGCAACAACTCCAGATTCCCGACAACGACCCACGAACAAGACACCCGACTTAGACTCCAAAACTTGACTACCAACTGTGACTACCTACTACGACAACCGAAAGTGACACAAAACACCGAACGACGACAGACGATGAGACAGACACTGTGGACCACGATTCAAGAAGAAGACTGGCCAAGTTACCCGGGGCTGGGACCGGCTTTTGTAATGCCCTTCGAGGCAGTGTGAGTCCCAGCAACCGGATACCCCCAGCAACCGCAAATAAATAAATAAATAAATAAATAAATAAATACATAATGCAAATGCATCGCGCTGATTATGAAAAGAAAATAGCCATCAGCGTCGTCACTGGCGGCTATAATGTTAACTTTGAAATAAAATATACCCACCTGCTTCACGAAACATCTAAATACATAATTTCATTTAAGAAAGCGTAATGAAACTTTTTTCGAAAGAAAGTCAAATCTGATTAAATTTAAGATGAATCAGCAAATTAAATGAAATGTTTTTGAACTTCAAGCGTTTAGGTTTCGTATTATTTGCATCGTGTCTATTTATCTGCATTTGAATGAATAGTTTTATTTTTCAAAAAATGGTTGTAAGTTTTTTTAAACCTATTTCTTTTTTATAGTAATTTAATTTAGATATATGCAAGTTACATAATGTAATATTACTGTATACATAGTGAAGTGGAGTGGGATTACAGTTTTCGAACATGGTTCAAAGTGGTTACTAACTTTTTTGGGTTTATTGGACACTGACCACTATCGAATATTTTTAGTCTATAGCTTTACATCTACTAATAGATGTATACAAAATTAACTAAAACTTTATAATGAAGCACAATTGAAAGTTTAAGGAAAATAATATATTTTATATCGAATATATAATTTCGATTAAACAATTTAAATAAATTATCCGTCACAAAATATTTCTTCCTTAATATTACAATTCAAATTCATGCGTATACTCCATCAACTAATTTTCAAATACTTACATGTTTTCCTTAATATAATGGTATTCTCTTTTCTTTTTGAAATTTTAGCATACGTTCAAAATCACATTAGGCATGTCTACCTTTTTTTCTTTTTCTTTTTTTTTTTTTTTGTGAGATCAACAAATTCTATCGATTTTTCCATTAACCTGTATCAGTTCCATCGTAAATACATCTCTTCAGTTTTTTACTCTTGACATGAAGAAGAAATTACTCATCATTTCAAAGATTTTGGTAGCTCTATTGGGCAATGTTTTTTTTTTCTTCACTACTTCGCATTTTATCCAGTTTTAAAGATGTCTTTATGCATTCTTTCAACCTTCAAGGAAAAAATTCCTGACGCTTATAAAAGCATTTCTTTATCTCTTTGCTAGGCACAAAAATAAGTTTTCTTTCACTTTCTTTATTTCCTTTTACTTTTTTTTTTCTTTTTTGACAACATTCATGAATTATTTTTGAGAAAAAACTTATAAGCAAACATATAAGGTATTTTTAGTCTCTCGAAAACATCGTTAGCAATATATTTTGATTAATTAATTTAATTTTCTAAACCGATATGAACGAACATTTTTTTATTAAAAAGTTTGACAATTTGTTAATGTGTCTCTTATCGAATACACACATAATCGAGAGTCTTTTTTGTTTTTAATAATATTAATAATCCGTTCACGAAAAAAACATCTTTGGACCAAATATATCTTAGGATGGGTCAGACCGTTACCTGCAAAGAAAAAATAAATAAAAAGTGACATAAATAAAAATCATGTTTAATAAAGAATATGATTAAATATCCCCAAATTTTAGCTGCAGTCATCACTTTGGGGATACATTTCACCATTGTAATAAATCTTTTAAAAGTATCTGACATTTTCTAGTCATAAACTCTTTAAAATTAAATCTTAGGACGGGTGAGTGACCATGATCTGACTTTGAATGAAACCTAAAATTCAAACTACCTCAGGTCCTCGCACTCCTCAATTAAAATCTGCAAGGCAATCAGATACCCATTATTTGGTCTCATCAACTCAAGGACGCTGTGTCGTGTGTCAAAAAAACACTAGAAAAATCTGCTTTGAGTGCCAAAAGCGTTTGCAAGTGCATTGTTTCCCGTCTTATCATGGACAGTAGGGGTGCGACATCAAAGACAAAACATCGATGTTTCAAGACATCGATGGTATTGATACATCGACCAAAAAACATCGATGTTTTCAAACATCGATGTTTTAAAACATCGATCTTTTTTTATAAAAATTACTTACACATTTAAATATACAGTAATACAGTAACTCCCCAATACATTGCGCCTCTTTATATCACTCAATTAGATTTATTTTTCTGTCTCCTGAAAAACATCAACCGTATGATATCGCTGTCAATTATAGAAAACTTTTTTAGTGAGATAGATACTGCAAATGTTGATTAACTGTATAACTTATATTTATAGCATATTTTTATGAAACTTTTTTTGTTGAAATGTAAAACACCGTCATCGAAAAAAAATTCTAAAGCAAAAAAAAAAAAAAAAACAATTTCAATACGATAGATATTGCAACTGTTAAAGATGAATCTTTTTTATTGCATATTTTTATTGCTTTTTGCTGAAGTGTAAAACAGACATCGAAAGAAAAAAAAAAACATCAAACGCGAAACATCGATGGTAACTATCAAAAACGTCTTCTAATGAGATTGATAGTGTAACAGCGGATTAACAATGTAACTTTTGGCCGCATATCTTGATGATTTTTTTTTTTTTTTTTTTTTTTTGCTGAAATATAAAACATTCACACAAAGAACACTAATGAAATAAGTAAAATTTAAAAGAAAATGGCGCAAGCAAATTAGAAATGTTTTAGAAACATCGAGAGCAAAACATCGACAATAATCATAGAAAATATTTTCTAATGAGATTAATACTGAAACTTCTGATTAAGAATGAAAACTTCTTAATGCGTATGCATATCGCATATTTTTATCAAGCATTTTTTACTGGGTTATAAAACATCGACATCGAAAAAAACATCGAACCCAAAACATCGATGTTGTCTCTAACATAGATGGTAAAAACATCGATGTTTTCGCAAAAACATCGATGTTTCCAAAACATCGACATCGATGTCGCAGCCCTAATGGACAGTAAAGTGAACTTTACAATAATTATTCGGAATAACATTTTCGCAAGGTACTTTTCTTTTTGTAAATTTATTAAATTGTGGTACACAGTTATTGTTTGTGCTTAAATTGTTAGTTTTTTTTTTTCGATATTTTCTCTTCAGTTTTGGTTTTATGTAGTTTGTGTAAAATTGTGAATGAATATTTGTTTATAAAGTGCGGATTGTTTTTTTTTCCTTTTATTTTTATGTTTTGAAATGTTTAACGTTTCAAATTGAAATGTATTTGTCAAATATGATCAGTTATATCAAGCATTTTATGAATAAATACAAAAGAACTACAGAGAGCTTAAATCGCAATCGATTAAAAAATTTAGGAAAAAAACTTAACGTAACATGCCAATGTTCTCAAATGGGAACATGCCCAAAATCGTAGATAATTTTTTATTTTTAAATTTTTTTATATATATATTTTTTTTTTGCATTGTCTAAAAGGATGCCTAAGAGTCCTATTTTTATGCAGCAACTCAAATTTTATACTTGGAACATAGTGCGGCATTTAAAGGGTTAAAACCGGATTTTATTTCTTAAAAAAATAAATATTTTCTAGCTTTTAAAATCAACTTTTCCTGTGATTTTCATCAACGTACTATACGAGTGAAGGTTTGCCCGAACTTAAATACACTGCAAAAACAAATGTTGTTTTTACAGCATAATAAAATTAATTTTGTAGTAATAAACTGTAAAAATTAAAAAACTGAAAATTTTACAATTTATTAGCATGAATTTTACAGTTTTAAACTGGAACTTCTGTTGCCAGTATTATGCAGTTGTTTTTGCATTACAGTACAGCTAATTTTATGGTAATACTACTAATAAACTAAAATTGCTAATTTTACTGTAATAAACTGTGACATTGCTAATTTTACAGCTTATTACTGTGCATTTTACAGTTTTAAATTGGAACCTCTGTTTCCAGTATTATACTGTAAAATAAAGTTTTTTTTTTTTTGCAGTGTATAAAAGTATTATTTGTAAGCGAATCGTGTAAAATTCGCTTCTTGAAGAACAAATCCAAAAAACGTGATGTCAAAATGTAGAATTGTACGTGAATTCTAGAAGCACAAATATAAACCCATTGCCTTTTGATATTTCAAAATTTCTACCACTCCGCTAACTGAGAAAAAAACAAATGAAGGCATTCTCCCTTTCTTGGAACACCAATATATCCAAATACTTGAAGCATTTGAATTTATTCTCGTATCATCCGGGGAGAATTGTCTAAAATTTTTAAACTTAAAACAGCGTAGGAATTCTACCGTGGAGCTACAAGTGAAACACAGTAAGTCAAAAAACGTGATTTTGAGAAAACGCTGTAAAAAAAAATTTCAACCAACCCAAAACATTTCAAACGAGTTCATGAAAAACATACTAAGTCATGGACCTAGTGTACTTTTACTATGAAATATGTTTCAGCATTAGCAAGCAACTAAGTCCCTTAGTGTGTTTTACCTCTAAGAACTACTTGGCTTGAGTACTTAATGTGATTACAAATTCGTTTAAAAACTGAATTAAGTAAAGATATGACTAAGTGGGTTTCACCAGTAGAAACAGCTCATTTTTGTGTGTAAGATAAACTAAAAATCTGGAAATTAATAATTTTGACTTAGAGTGTTTCACTTGTAGCACCACGACATGCCACTAAACGCTTATTTTCTTTAAAACTTTACCCAATTGTACGACATACAACACATATCATAATCACTTTATTGCGATTTTCCTGCATAAAAGGCTTAGGAAGAAATGAAAATGCGGTGGCCAAAGGAGCAAAAATATTTAATAATGAAATATAATGCAGTAAACCGTTTTATTGAATTAGTGGTTTATTGAATTATCTGCTTTAATGGAACAAATCGCCAAAAACATAACAATTACACTCACTGCAAAAAATGATTGGTTGTTTTTACAGTATAATACTGACAGCTGAGGTTTCAATTTAAAACTGCAAACTGCTCGGTAACAAACTCTAAACTTTACTTAGCATTACTCTAACTAAACTTAGCATTTTTACAGTTTAATACTATAAAATTAGCAGTTTAGAGTTTAGTACTGTAAAGTTAGCAATTTTACAGTTTATTACAATAAAGTGAGCTGTGTTTTACTGTAAAAGTAATATTCACTTTTTACAGTGCAATTTCATTTAACTAGACGTTATTTTTAATCAGCTCCTTTATTGAATCAAAACTGTTTAAAACAAACGTGATTCTTATAAGCGGCGGACACTGTGGTATATATCTGCTTTATCAAAAAAAAGGGCAAAATTAAAAAATGCCCTGAAATGGATTGCATATATAACTGTTTCCTTTCTGACCAAAATTTTTAACAGTAAGAACAATGGAATAGAAAGAGACATTACCAGTTTTGCAAATTTGATAATAGTACCCGGGATGAAAGGTTTCATTGTTTTTGGTCAAGTTTATTGTTTACTAATTCAAACTATAAACATTCATTCAGTTTTCAATTTTTTAATTCATTGCTACTTTCTATTTTTATGATTAAAATACTTCTAAAACCTTTTTTGATTTCCCAGCAGTATTTTCGATTTCCTCAGCTATTTTGTACCAACATGGATGAAGTTTAAAAACCTTGAATGAATAATTTATCAATTTTAGCTTTGGAAGTCAATTTTAGAAATTTATAAAACGTGATGTAAACAGTATTTTGTTTTGGAAACCTCCTCGTATTGCTTTTAAAAAACAGACTACCGAGCAAAAGTGATCAGAACTTATTTACCTAATGTGAAATGCTTTCAGTATTTTACTGAATGCATCTTTTTTCGTTTCTCAATTTTTTTTCCCTCAAGTGGTTCTTTTTTAAGATGTAACTGTATCTTCCGCAAAAAATCCTCTAAGAAATCTTTGACAGTTTATACTTAATTCCATTAATATTCCAAGTACTTGAGTTTCATTTATCTGACTAAGCAAAATTTTTTCTCGTTTCAATTTAACGGAAACTTCCTACCCTTCAGCTTTTCACGCTTTATAAGATTAAAAATGAATAAAAGTGCGTAGTTTTTTGGTAATTTCTGTACTTCAGAATTAAACTAACTTAACCCATCAATGCCTAGCGTCCCTTTTTAGGGACGCTCCAAAAAATGGGTCGGAATTTCCCAAAAATGAGCATTTCAACCAAATATTAGAGTTCAATTAGTATCTCGGTATTGTTTCAATTCGTTATTAAGAGATTGCAGCACATAACCATTGTAAAGTGTAGCAGTTTTAATAAGATCTTTATCAAAAATGACATCTTTCACAATCTCAAGAAAAAAAGCTAAGTTTTCAAAGTTATTCCCCGCTTCCCAGTTTATGTTAATTGCTGATGTTACTTCTTCTTATAAAATGTCTTTTTAAATATTACATCGTACACAGAAAAAAAATTTAGCTAAAAAAGTATGTACCCTCTGGGGTCTATCGTAACTTTTAAGGGACGATTTTTCTTTCCTCAATAAAACAATTATATTTTACATGATATTTTTTTTTGTTTTATAGAACACTGTTCTCATGGGTCTGTGCAAAATAACAGTCTACAACATACAATTCATTAATAAAGTGAAAATCGCCATTTTTGGCCATACGTTGCGTCGTTCTTGTTTTGAGGTACAGATTTAATTTTAATATGTCAACAGTCCAGGGATATTTTTTTATCATAACCAATACACACAGGTAAATTGTCGATTTAGTCTTTGCTGGTATGCATCATAGTTTTTATGTATGCCCGTGGTATAAAAAAAAAAATACAATTTAATACAAAAATTAAAATAATAAAAATTGCTCTTTGAGAGTAAAAAAGGCTTAAGTTGTTTCAATCGACGCGTTAAATCATTTGAGGTTGTTATTGCATCCTGCCTAGGGCAATCATTTGAATTTTGATGTATTAAATTCAAGTTTCCTTCTTCGTAATCACGAATTTCAATAGGACCCTACTCCTTGATTTTATTGTTTCTGCAAATGGAATGGAATGGAATGAAATTAAGAAGAAATTCGTATCCGTCACATTATGTTGTTCTTTTTAAAATGGGTGTTATGAGGAATATCAATATAAAATGGTAATTAGGTTATAGTAATAAGGAAATGTTTCTAACGGCCAATTTTGCACCCCATACACTTATTATAATTGTTATATTGTCAGAGAATACAATAACAATATTTTTATTTCAAATCAACGTTTAACAATAGGTTTTAGTAATCTAAAACTTTTGTAAAGAGAAAAAAAAATGTTTTTTAAAGTGATAAATGCTTGAGTTAAGTGTTGAGAAGAAAAAAATAAGCGTAAAAAACGGAAGTTGTAAATATGACGACGAAAATTAGTTTAACTAAATAAATATTAAAAACACTCAGCTGGATTTCTGACTGGTAGGCAGAAAAATCAAAGGAACATCAAAGACGGTCAAGTAAAAGTAATGACCAATTATGATTGCTCAAAAAACATGCTTAAAAATCATAGTTTGTAACAGCTATCAGGAAATTTCGACAAAAATCTTCCATTTTTGGAAGTCCAAAACTTTATAACTATAAGAGATAATTTTATCCTGTGTAGAAAAACCATTTTATACGATTGGTATGTAGTTTTTATGCGTACAAGGATGCTTTTTGCTTTACACCCGCTACTTATTCCCAATACACACAGAAACATACTAGTTATCCGTTACTGTAATTTACATTGTGCTTTCTTTTAAATATGGTTTTAAGTGTGGATGAACTTGTAATAGAGACGAAAAATGTGCAAAAGCAAATTTTGGGATAAGAGGAAAAACTCCCACATAAAATGATATTTAGTAATAAAGGAAGATATTTTGAGTCATGACGAATCTCTATTTATTTACATTACTGATCGTAGTTGACGTGTGGTTTCTTTTACAGATCGGACCCTGAGCCTCCACCGGGTCGATGGACGGTGCTCCCCTCCTCGACCTCCGCCCCTCCTGGTGGTGGCGTCTATACCCTGAACCAGCTGTTCTTAAACTTTTCAGGCAATGGAATTCTCAGTGCTTCACGTGAACTTCAAAGAACACCATTCTTGTTGATGACTAAACGTCAATATGTTAGCAATCTGGATTTCATATATGTTAATCATTCGCTGTCAGTAATACTTTCTTTAATACCGATGAAACTTGGGGAGGAAATTTGAACCAGAGCTCTTTTGGAAATCGCTGTCCTAAAACTGCCACACACAACTGCGTTCACACACGCACACACACACGTATCAAAGTTTGTGGCGGCGTAAAACATATTTTAAATTCAAGAAGTTCAAATTCAAATTATTTTTATTATTTTTTAATGTATTTAAAATGTTAGATTTAAATTAATTATATTCGTTGTTAAATTTGTACACGGATGTATCTTGTTACTTTTGCAAATCAGCATATTAGTATGTTAATATTTGTTTTCCATTCTCTTTATACACGTTTCAAATTCTCTTTATTTTTTCATTCATTACGTAACAAAAGTATTAGTTAAAATATTGTTGATTCTCCCCTTTTTCTAAATCATTTTCCTCCACCTGTTTCTGAATTCCAAAAGGAATATTCGAGCTTCGAAATTTCCCCGAGACACGTTTTGCTAAGATGTTTTGGTATGGAAATGCGGGTATTTCCGATCACGAATCCAATTGATGCCCATACTCGAACTTTAATGCCGAGGAAAACGCCGGATGAATAACGATGACGTGCATGCACGAAATTGCGAACGTCGTCGATGACGTGATGCTAGGCTAAAGCGCTTAATGTGGAAATATCAGAAGTGTGAATAATAAAAGAAGTTTAAGTTTAGGTATAAAATTGATCCCATTCAAGAATAAGGTGGTACACTACAAAAAATGAGTTGTTTTTACAGTATAATACTGGTAGACGAGGTTCAAATTTAAAACTGAAATGCACAGTAATAAACTGTAATACTAGTAATTTTACAGTTTCTTACTGTAAGGTTAGCAATTTTACAGTTTATCGCCGTAAAGTTGAGTTGTATTATTCTGTAAAATCAATAATATGATACTGGCAGCAGAGGTTCCAGTTTAAAACTGTAAAATGCACGGTAATAAACTGTTAAATTAGAAATTTTTACAGTTTATTACTATAAAAGTAGCTATATTATACTGTAAAAACAACATTCATTCTTTACAGTGTACATTAGAGCATGACTAAAATAATCGGAACTGGTAAGTTAGAAATTGAGGATGGAGAAACTTAGAAACGTCTCTCAAGAGGCCACATGAACTATAGAAAAATTCGCACAAAAAATCCTTTTCTTGCCTTGTCTATAATTATTATCCTTAACTATGCTTTCCAGTGGCAACAATATGTGATGTGTGTTTTTTTTTTTTTTTTTTGCATAATTCGCTGCTCTGTTTAGAATCGTTTTAGATCCTTTTGGAAAATTCAGAATCGTGAGGCGTGTTCATAAATGTTTTGCTATACTAAAAATATTTTTATCTCTCTTAAAGCGTGAAAAGGGATACAAAGTAGCTCACGCCACGGCTACGAATTTATTTTGTAAATAAAGCAGCAATTGAAAACTTAATCTAAACCTCCAGTCAATACTGTCAGATAGTCAGAAAGTATGCGACTAATTTACTAATATTTGTATGATACATGTCAGTAAACAGAAAAAAAAAGGAGCAAGCATTTTTTAATTATTTTTTTTAATGCTGTTTACAAATATTATTTATTAGATTTTGATAAAGAACTCTTCATTTTTAATGGCGTTAACTAAATAACAATACAATTCACACTTCATCAATTTAGATGGCATATGTGATGGATATCAATTACATTCCTACGACTGAACACGAAGTTATTCAACGTGAAGAAAAACTAGTGCGTCATTTTTCTGTTATCCTTTTGGCTTTTGAAAACAATAAAAAATCGTTAAATATCAAAAAACAAAAAGACTTTGTTTTTTTGAGGAAACAACGAATCCTTTGGCAAGGAGTATCTTCCTGTTTTTCTGAAAAAAAATCACCAAAGATATGAATAACAGTTAGAATAATTCAGTGTTTATTGAAATTGAGATTGCTTTTCTAAAATGATGGCACTTCTTTCCTTTCAACGTAGGATATTTATTTGAGGTTTACTTTCCTTTGAAGTGAAAGTGGAAAAGAAATCTAAAGATTTTTTTTTTCGCACAGTGATGGAAAGATTCAGATTATTCGATTGGAAGAAAATCAAATTTATATTTACTTTTCAGTGCGTGTTTGAAATTATTTGGTAAGAGTAAAAACGTGGTGTTACACAAGAAAATCACACAGCTCTTTTCTGTTAGGTAATTCGTAAGTATAAATTTTTAAACATTTTTCATTGTAAATATTTCTTTTTAGAGTACACGCACATCTGTATTTAGTCTGAAAATGCTATGAATATCATTAAAAAAATAAATAAAAATCTTCAGGGAGAGTAAGGCAGGCTTCAAACATGTATTATTGGAAAACAGTTTTATCCAGGTTTGGCAAGATTCATAAAATACCTTTTTTATTGTACAATTTTCAAAACAACAAAGGTGTGTTTTCTGACATTCGCAATAGTTGTATAACATTGAAAATGAATCCATACACTAATTTTTAAAAGTTTTTGTTAATAATGATTTTGTTTCACTGTTTTATAGTTCAAATGGTTAGGAAAAAATTAATAAAAGTTATTTTAGACAGAATTTTTCTGTAGAAGCTAACTGCCATAGACCTTTTATATTAATTTTTCTCTCATGTTTTCGGAATACAGACATTTTAAGCTATTTAGTCTTATAAAATAAAAAAAAGTGCCATATTTCGTTGTGCAACCTGATGCAATGATTCAATTGACTAAAATCTGTCAGCATGAATGTCATTTGATTTCACTACTCGTAAATTACACTTTTGTAGTCTGAGCCTGGCTCAAAGGCTTTAGCTTACTGATTAAATCTAACTTACTTTTTCAGCATATCAGCATCTACCTGTTGTTGTTGTTTCTGAAACCACTCGGGTACCCGAGCCAGATTTTTACGGCTTCCGTTTCTACGAACAACGTTAAGGTGGAAGTCTGATATAGCTCAACACACATACCATAAGACCCGTTTAAAAGGAAAACAGCAATTCACAGGCCCGTCATTTAGGGGGGCAGGGGGTCATTCCCCCCCCCCCCCGACTTTGAGAAATCAATGTATTTACATATAAGTGGGCGTGGTTTTTTTTGTGTTTTGGTGAAATTGTATTGGGTTTTTACTCTTTGCCCCCCCCCTCCTGGAAAAACTTGAAATGACGTCCCCGGCAATTAACAACACAGTTATTCATACAGAAGAAGAACAAGCGCAGAAGAGAGTGAAAGTACATCCATGTCTAATCCGGGATTCAAACCCGGGGCCACCGCATCACGGTCAGACTCCTCTGACTCCCAGACAAAGTGCCCGGCGCATCTACCTACCATATGCCTGTAATGGTAGCAAAACGTAGTGGCACAACGCATTTCGTTTTTTTTAACTCTGAATCACTCAGCTCCATTTCTGGTGGGCAAACAAAACAGTTCTTTAAACAAGCACGGAACTAGGGAAATAAAATCGTCTGCTGCGTTAAGAATTCTGTATACACGTTAACAGTTTGAAAAAAAATCGCCTGCCCTTTATTTTTTAGTTTCGTGGTGTTCCCACTTCGCAAAAAAATAACTCTCAGTTTTTATGGAATGCTCTTTGTGCATTATCATAAAGCAAATGTGCTAATTATTTATCAAAGTAGCAAGAAGAGAAAACACTTACAGTGAACTCTCACTTATGCGCCTGCCCTAGGGACCAACAAAAAAAGGCGCATAAGTGAGAGAGACGTATAAGTGAACAAGCCTATTTAAAGGACTAAAAAACTCAACATAGGTTCTAATGAGAGAGTGAATAAGAATGTTTCTATAGAAAAGGGACATATGACTACATTTTGGCAATTACTGTAACGTAACTATAATGATGAAGAGAAAAAAAAACTGTTGCATACCTAATTACAAACTGTTCCCTTTAAAACGATGCATAATAGATAATTGTCCCTCTCCGAACTCTAGTTCATGCGGAAAAAATGCCTTCCGTGAGCAATAAAGGCGAAAGATTAAAGAGGGAAGTAAAAAAAAAATGCTTATTTTTTAAAGAAAAAATTAAATTTTCATACATTTTAGGAAAAATTCGGCGCATGAGTGAAATATTTATCTTTAGAGCGACGCATAAACGAACGATACTATTATTATTTTGCTATGGAATGTGCTGGGACCATTTAAAATCGTCGTATAAGTGAAAAAGGTGCATAAATGAGGCGGCGTATAAGTGAGAGTTCACTGTATGAATATGTATATCTTCCGGTTTTACCAGCACCATTAAGGTGGAAGCCCGATTTAGCTCAACACACATGTCAAAGACCCGTTTCTAGGGCAGACAAACATTCACAACACAATCATTCACACAGATGAAGGACAAGCGCAGGAGAGAGTGAAAGTACATCCATGCCTGATCCGGGATTCGAACCCGGGGCCACCGCATCACGGTCAGCCTCCTCTGACTCCTAGACGAGGTGGCAGGCGCATCTACCTACCAAGTGCCTGTTATTAAGGGGTTACAGTACCTCAAAATGATCAAAAGACCAAAAAAAAAATTATTGCTTATTTCAAAAGTAAAAGTTATTTAAAACCCTAAGAAAAAAATAGCATTGTTCTACCTAAGTTATTTAAAAAGTTATGAGTGACTTTAGGGCATGCATGCTATGTGTTCTAATGGAAAAGCCAAACTTTAAAGTGCTTTTTCTCGGTGAGCAGTTTTTAGTGTTTCTATGTTACTGGAAATGCTAAGGAACTTTTTCTATTAAAGATATAACTTTAAAGCAATATTTTTTGCACTCAAGATAATATATTCAACAAAACTATGCATTAAATAAGCGTTTTATAAATTACAAAAAATTTTTAGAGTTTGTTAACCCTCGAGGAACAAAATTTTTTAAGAGATTTTTACATAAAAGGTCACAAAATATTTTCTAATCAAAATAAAAGAAAATGAATGCACAGATTTTTTGAGGTAATCCTTGTAATCATTTCGCAAAAGGAAATTTTGAAATTAGTGCAGAAACAAAAAAGCCTTAGGGTTTTTAAAATATTGAAATTTTCTTAAATTTTTCAAATTTTCAAAAAAAAATTTTAAAAATTCTTAATGTTTGAAAATGTATTGATTGTTAAACAAGTGCAGAAACAATGATTTCAGAGAATTAATTTTTTCACTTAAATTAAAGAAATTTGTTAGAAAGGTACTGTAACCCCTTAAAAGTTTTAAAATCATCTTTGAAAAGGTAAACAGCTTGTCTTCCACCTAGAGACAAATATAGCTTTGACGTTATCGAAACTTGTTTAACATTATTTTCAACGGCATTTTAAAAACCTTGATACTTGGTTGAACAAATAAACGGACTGGTGAGAGATATCATAACATGTAATTTTAAACACAAAAAAAAACACAAACATTTGCAGATTAAATTAAGAAAATAGTATAGAAAAAAGCTTGAGAGGTGCACTGCAAAAAATGAACTGTTGTTTTTACTGTATAATACTGGAAGCCGAGGTTCCAATGTAAAATTGTAAAATGCATGAAAACAGACTGTACAACTTGAAATTTTACTGTTGCTTACTGTAAAGTTAAGAAATTTTACAATTTATTGCCGTAAAATTTAGCTGTATTATGCTGTAAAATAACAGCATAATATTGGCAGCAGAGGTTAAAGTTTAAAACTGTAAAATGCACGGTAATAAACTGTAAAATTAGCAGTTTTGCAGTTTATTCCTGCAAAATTAGCAATTTCACCGTTTACTGCTGTAAAAGTAGAAATTTTATTTTATTACTGGAAAATTAGCTGTATTATACTGAAAACACAACGTTCATTTTTTAGTGTGTTGACTAAAATGTGAGCAGCAGATTTATATTAGATGAGATAGAAAAACTTAAACGTTACCAATGAAGAGAAAAGACTGGCGGGAAAATCACTCCATTTTGCAGGAAAACGCATTTCGAGACAGCCTTTCGGAATTCGCAAAGCTTACTAAATTTTTCACGTATATTGCTTTTGCTGGGAATATAAAGAAGACAAATAACGAGCGGCATTGTGCCAAAATGGACTTTCTGGATATGGGTAACACCAGCTGTTCTCGCACCAGTAGCATCAATCACAATATAAACAACAAAGATATCGCAGATTTCTATTTGATTTTGAAAATCGTGTTACGTTTCTGAGAAGAATATATTTCACAGTCTCTGAGAATTATCTGCAAGAAAGACGGCTCTCTCAGATGGTTTTTATTGTCCAGTAATTTCATGTCTTTGAGGGATAAAGATTTTATATACAGGAACACTATCTTTAAGGAAACAGTTTCTACTGAATCCTAAACTGTTTTCTGTAAATGCAGTGCAATCAAAAGTTCACTCCTTTTGAAATAAAAGCAACATGACACTAATTGCTTTCACAGAAATACGACATTCTTTTTCTACTTAATTGTTGAAGTACCGTAAATCAGGGTTACTTGGACCCTAGGGGGTTACTTGAGCCCACTACAATAAAATGATAAAATCTAGGTTTGGTACCTACTAGTTGAAGACTTGCACGTAGTTCCTCGATTCTCCACAAGGTAGAAGCCCTCTGCAGTCTCTAACGCTAGTACTAAACCCAGATTTTATCATTTTACTGTGGGTTCAAGTAGCCCTTTTCTGGGTCCAAGTAACCCTGATTTACGGTATCTACACATAGATTCTTCACTTTGATTTGGCATACAATTCGTGATTTGGAACTGAAACTTAATTAACTTTCCTTTGTTGTGGAACAAAATTATTGTATTCAAAATGTCTATTTTTTAGTATTATTTTTTTACATTGCAGACCTAAAAAATAATTATAGAGGATGCAACGTTTTTACTTCCTCTTACGAAGTAAAGGAAGTATTGGATCGCGAATAGCCCTTGATAATGAGAATAATTACACACTGACTTAAAATAAAAACGTTTAATGAGTGATTTATTCAAAAAAGAAAAGAAAAAAAAGACATTCCTTACCGGTTCCTGGACAGTAAATGTCTCAAAGAACTGAAGATCATAACTCCAAAAGTAAACTTTTAGGTTGAAAATTGCATCTCAATAAGTTCAAAGTAATGCCGTATGTTCGCTGAGTTTCGTCTTTACTTTCCGACAGAATTACCGTTTCTTATAAAATAGAAAGAAGTTGAAAAGTAATAAATATGCTAGTAAGTCACACTGTAGGAGGAGAAGGTCGCAAATCTGAGAATTTTGCAAGCTTTGAACAAGCTGGCACGTTTGTGCTTCACATATTTGAAAAGGATTACGTATCTAATACAGACAGAACCGGAGAAGAAAGAAAACAGCATGATTGGTTCTGCCAAGTAGCATACTTTAGAAAATATGGTAAAAAATCATCCAACACTTTTTAAGACAGAAAAAAAACGAAAGGGGAGAAAACAGAACCGTAATGTTGAATTTTTGTCATTTAAAAAGAAGCTGCTAAATACGCTAAGAATATCTGTTGTTTTCTTTTCAAATTCAGCTAGATAATTTATATTTCGTTCTCTGTTTTCTCAACGTCTCCCCTTAAGATTGAAAAAAAAATGTTTAAAAAAATGTTCTTAATGGTTTGTTAGTAACGCATATTTATCAGTTTACGGACAGCTTGTTACACTGCAAAAAATAGATGTTGTTTTTAAAGTATAATACAGCTAATTTTATAGTAATTTTACATTAGTAAACTTTAAAACTGCTAATAATACACTAATGAAGGGTAAAAAGCTAGTTTTACAGTTTATTACTGTAAACCGGCAGAGTGATATAGTGGTTAAGACGCTGGCCTCTTACGCCCAAAAGTGCGGGTTCGAACCCGGCTCCAGTCGGGGAATTTTCATGATGCCGAAAATCGACAGCGCTCATGTCGCACAGTGGAGTATTTGAGTGAAAATCCTGGCCAAAAGTCAAAAATGTAAAGTATGGTCAATCTCATACTTCTTTTCGTTTTCGGACAGCTGATAAGACACTACGTCATAATATACAACATAAAACCCCTTCCACTTTGATTAAGACCCATACGAATGCTTCAAACTCAGTCGATGTGGAATCTGCGCTGCTGTTTTCCCGGAAGCTTCGTTTGTTGCTTACATTCAATGCGCTGTATTCGGTGGCTTATTTCGAAATTATATAAAAAACACTAATGAATATGGAAGACGAAGGTGTATACTTTAATATGATGTGCAATCCATGTAGAATTTGCTTTGGGAAATATTTTTTTTTAAAGTGTTTTACACAACTTTAAAAAAATCGCTCTATTTTCAGTAATTTTTTTAAAAAGAAAGGTTTTTATATGGGTTCCGGGCATTTCCGGACGCAAGTTCAGGTATCAAAATAAAGCTTAAGGTTCCCTTAAAACGTATTTGAAAAAAAAAGTTTTTCTTTTGGGTTTGTTCATGTTCGTTTTTTTTTTTTTCATGATCTTCTAGGAAGTTTATAGAAATCACAAACAAATCATTGTATGAGATAATTAAAAAGTGTCCGTCTAAAAAATTAGACGAAAAAGTTATGCATTTGCAGAGTTTTGGGTCAAAAACTCCACTGAGGGGAAGCAGAAAAATTTTCGGTTTCTAGTGCTATATAACATTAATATGTGTAGGTAATTTTCCCTTATCTTTGGCGATTTATGTAAAAATTGCTTTGAGTTGAAATAAAAAAGGAACGGTTTAACGAATCTTTTCGAACTATAACCTTTGTTACTCCCTGAGAATGTACCTTTCATATGCCGAAAATGTTTTTCAAATAGGTACATGGTTTCGGAGATTATTTAAGATACAAAATCACCCTTCCTCTTTGTAATATTAGTAAAGATTTATTTTTGCAACGAAAAAGGATTCATTGAAACATCAAAATATTTGCCTGCTATTCTCGTGGCATTTTTTCTTTTGTTCTAGGTTAATTTAGCATTTTTTGTAACCTAACGATTAGAAATTATAATCAAAATTTTTTCCTCATATTTAACATTTTTGACAGAATACTGGTATTGTTGAACTACTTTTTTGGGAGGGGGGAGAGAGGAGGCAATGTACTAATTACATTCCGTCAAAGGAAAAAAATACATCTAATAAAATACGCTTTCTTATTAGCTTTCGCTTCGAACAATTCCTCGTCAGCAGCTGGCAGGTTGCCAGCTGCTCCGGAACAAACGTGAACCATGGCAAAACACTGTGAAAATTTTTCTTTAAGCTCTTTGAAAAAAAAATCACTAAAAATCAATGAAGCAAGATAACTTCATCGTTTTTCCTTTAAATGAAGGTGAAATGTTTATATTGTATCCTTGACAAGTTTTAGAGCAATAATACCATTAGATTCACGGATGCAGGAATTTTAATTTACATCGATTGATTAATTGAAAAACGTCGAAAAAGTGACCTGTCATTGAAAATTCCTTAAAATTAGGTAAATTACGTTAGAGCTTCAAACAATTTAAACTTTTAAAGCGATTGAATTGCTCCAAATGGTGATGTATTTTTTTTCATCCTACGTTCACTAGAAACCTTTTTACGGTCGTAAACTCGCAAAATTCAAAACCATGGATAAAACATTAAATAACTTTTTTTCTAAATTAAATTTTAAAAATCGAGCTTCAAGTTACAATATCTGACCTTTTAGACACTTTGTTGATAAAGTTTCATAGCTGTACGATGGGTAGCTTTGCTGTACAACGCCCAAACGCACAGAAGGATATTCCCTTAGAAGAGCGGAAATTCCAAAATAGTTTTGGCCAGGATTTTCAGTCAAATACTCCACTGTGTGTCGTATGATTATGCTGAATGTAAAAGATCCCTCGAGTACTTGTTTGGCTTATAGTATCTCGTGGCAAAATTAAATGCCTAGTACAGTTTCGCATCGAATAGAACCCAGGTGCCTCCATCTAATGGGGAAACTGGGCGTCAAAAATACTTGTGGCAATGGTATCCCGCCGATGGTGGTGCCACATGAAAGAGTGGATACCGCTTTGGAGAATGCACTAGGCCTGCAAATGGCAAGAAGCTAAACGCAGCCCCATTTGAAACAACCAAACAAACTGTAAACTGGAACCTCTACTACTAGTATTATACTGTAAACACAGCAGTTTATTTTTTGCAGTCTAGTAACGAATGTCTATTACAATAAACATATTATTGATTATTAGTAACGGATAACTGTATATTTACCTAACTCTTTATAGAATTGTCAACTTGGAACGCAAAGAAAATTATTTTAGTCAGTAGATTAAGCACTCGAATGATGTAATACTTAAAATTTGACTAATTAAAATAACTAATTATTCTCTGCACATCAGTTAATTGTTAAAAAATGGACTTAACAGAAAATGAATTTTTCTATTTAAATGTTGAGTCACTGAAACAAAATTTGACTATTTAAAAATCTAAATATTTTATGCACATCTGTTTGTTATAAAAAGACTTCACAGAAAAACTGAATTTATGTATTAAAAAGTTAAATCACTGAAGCAATTTTGACTGTTTAAAAGGACTAAAAATCCCCCCAACCCCCTATACATAAACATCATGTTATTTCATTTTAAAAAGGAACTAACAGAAAATCTGAATTTATCTGTTTAAAAGTTGAGTCACTGAAACATGATTGACTAATTACAAAAACTAAATAGTCTATGCACATCTGTTCATTGTTATAAAAAGGACTTCACACAAAATCAGAATTTATCGTTTTAAAAGTTGAGTCACTGAAACGATTTTGGCTAATTAAAAGGACTAAATATGCTATACATAAACATCAGTTCATTTTATTTTAAAAAGGACTTAACAGAGAATCTGAATTTATATATTTAAAAGTTGAGTCACTGAAACAATTTTGACTAGTTGAAAGTACCAAAGATTTTATATATAAGCACCAGTTCATTTTATTTTAAAAAGGACTTAACAAAAAATCTGAATTTATCTATATAAAAGTTGAATCACTGAAAGCAATATTTGCTACAACTAATATTTTAGCTTAGTTCGATACTTTAAATTAATTACAGAATCACAATATCCCTATTTATCACCCGAGAATTGTTGCATTACATTCTAAGAAATAGATAACATTGACGGTGTTACTGGTGTAAGCAAACTTTTTTTAGTTTATAAAACGTGTTTTTATTTTGTTTGAGTAGAGCGTTTATCCTCCACAAAACGTTCATTAAAATCCTTTCATGTTTTTTGCTTCCTTTCAGATTATTTATGCTTAAATGGTTATATTTAAAATATATATTTGATCTTTCGTGAAATCTTAGAAGGATATATTTCGCCCAAAACCTTTCAACATGTTATAATTCGCAATCGCATTCTTTTAGCTGTGCACAGGAGCAACATCTTCCCATTGTGGGCGTGTTTGAGGTTTTGTCAATTAATTCCCTTTAATTTCTTAGAAATCTCTTCTCTCTCTGAAGTAAATACTTTTCTTCTTCCAGGTAATTTGGCATCTCCACATCGCCAAATTGTGCCAATTTAGTTCATTAGCTCGCATTTGGCGTTTCCTTGTTTGTGTAAAGGTTCTGTATTTGATTATTTCAGTAAAATTGCTGTCTTCGCCTAGCATAATTGCTGATGCAATTTTTCATTAGAATTTCGAAGCAATATCCTTTAATAAGTATTTAATTACTAATCAATAAGTATATTTTTTTTTATCTGAAACGGTTTTAAACATACAGCGGTGGCCTACAGTAAAAAAAAAATTTTTAGGTGAAAAATTAAAAATAATCCAAACGTGTATGTATTTTTAAACATTTCTCAATAAACGAGGAAAATTAAAACGTCTGCTAGTGAAAAGCATGTACTAAGAAGTAACCTAGCTGCAAATTATTTAAAGTTAAACGTTACTGAAAGATAAAATGTGTCAATACATATTGGCAATAACTTTAAATTTTGAGAATGTCTCGATTTCCGTTAATTATCGCGTAGAATTACGATTTTTCCAGCCTAAACATGTTGTTAATTAAGAAATTCACTCCTCTTTTCCAGATAGGAATATTGAATGAGTAATTTTTCCGATATTCAAATCGAAAGCTGCTTTCATCGCCACTGTTAAAACAATCAGACGCGTTCGATAACAACTACGCATTCATGCTTACATAATTTAATCATAAGACAGGACACCGTGCAATCATATCCATTCATACGCGGATACAATGGAGGTAAGATAGGGGCTTCACCCCTCCACTGAGAGACTCTCCATAAGTAAATTTTTCGATATTAAGATTTAAACACCCCCTATTTTGGATGATCTTTAATGAGGTTAGGAGAAGAAAGGTTGCCCCCCCCCCCCGGAAATATTTTGGAATTTGAAAAGCACAATTGCATGCCACTTTTAATGGCGTTAAGGGGAAGGATCGGATCTGGACTTCTTTCCAAAATGTTCTCCTAAAACGGATTTTTAGCCGATCTTTGGTAACATAAGAAAAGGGAGATGAATATTAAAGAATTTTCCCAGACATACTGAGTGGGTGTAGAAATGCTACACCCATCCCAAGTAGCATCAACTCATCGGATTTTGCTCGAAAGATCATTGAACTCCTCTTAAACTGATCCCGTAACGCACGATGACATCGTTCTGATTAGTATCCGAGCACGGTTTTCGATGAGCTACTTTTCATCGGAAAGCGATATCCTTCCGATCAACTTTCCTGATGAAAATAAGCCGAGCTATATTCCATCGGAAAACGATATCCTTCCGATCAAGTTTCCCGATGAAATTCATCGGCACGGGACTGTTCTGCTCGTAAATTGCTTCAAATCTCATCGTATTTCGAACAAAACTCATCGGATTTTCTGCTCGGACTCTGTTTGGCCGATGAGACATATTGGGTCATCGGCCGATGAGATGATGCTCCTAGGGATGGCACATGCGGACCACGTTGCGGCCATTTTTACATGGGCAACCTTACATTTTTCAGATTAAAAAAAAAAAAAAAAAAGCTTTCATTTGATATATACGTGATGACGATACTCGATGGGTGTAGAAATTCTGCAGACGGATCTTTGAATATAAATATCAGGCTTACTAATTAAAATTTGGCAACAAATACAGTATTTTCCACGAAAGCAATATCTGGTTTACAAGACATAAGAAAAACTTATAATTCAGTATAATCATTTAGGAACATTTTGAATTACTCAAATACGCAATTGATTAAAAACAGAAGCAAAGAGCTGTTCTTTTTCTATACATTAACCAAAAAACCTAATTAAATAAAAATAATAATAAAGAAAAAATGTCAAAAGATTGCTGAAGTATTTCTTGAAAACATATATTCCGCAGTGTACCTCTAAGAAATTCATTCTAAAATGCGAGTATAATTTCGATTTTAAGCACAACTTTAATATAATTACGCAAAGAGCAAAACTCGAGAATTTTTAAAAAAACATATCAAAGAGTACGAAAGCTCACAATATGAAATGCATTTGAAGCTGATACTATAAATAGAGTGCACGTAATAAACATCTTAAAACTATATACTGACTAAAATCAAGTCAGCTAATGTAACTAAAGAAAAGTGTACAAAGCACATCAAAACGGACAACATGAAGCCTTTTTAACATTCAATAAATACATCTCTAAAAATTTCAAGATTTTAATCAAATTATTAAGAAGCTTTCCGAAATTAAAACGCGTTGAAACTTTGCTCAGATTTAGTTGAATAATGTTAAATAAGTTATAATATTTCCTTTAATTTTCAACTACTTTCAATTTCATTGGGATCACATTACTGAAACTATATATTTCTGAATATACGAATGTCTGCATTTTTTCTTATCTCTGCCTTAAAGTTACTTGGTAGAATATTTATTTAAGCTACCAAAGACTTTCAATGTTCAAGGGACTTTTCCTGCTTCCTTAATATACTGTACTTTTTCCTTTATCTCTCAACTTTATATTTATTGCATGTTTAAATAAATATACCTTTTTTTTAAAATTATGTGCGCAAAAATGAAATATGAATTTAAAACTGAAAGGGCTACGTTGATAAATAAAGATATTAATAAATAATGACAGAACAGTCATAAAAATAATTTCTTATTTAAAGTTACTAAATTTCTGTTTTAGGGCATCCGTTTCTCTCAGGTAGAAGCTGCGCTTCGCAAAGCCGAAGGTCGTGGGTTCGATCCCCACCATTCCTTTCTTTGCGTTGTAATTTTTTGTTGTATTTTCTTATGTGTTAATAAAGAAGTCTAACCTGTGTAAAGGCAAGGGCATACCAACCTTCATGATTAAGTGCGACAACAACAATC
>JAXGGA010017010.1:0-25336 GCA_038373865.1 Uloborus plumipes | reverse complement strand
TTTCGATCCATGGACTGTCCATGGATCGAAATAGCCGAGTTGGCGGTGTATTGCATCATTGACTATATTCATCTCAGTGTAATACGAGTATATTTACACGAAGACAATAGCAGGCTATCATTTGAAGTTTTCACTCATTTTCTACACAGTGACATTCTGTATCTTGCTTAGGACTGTCTTCATAGATTCACAAGTTTCTTTCATATTCAGTAAACTCTCATTTATACGCCGCTTCATTCATGCGCTTTTTTTCCTTATACGACGATTTTAAAGGGTCCCAGCACATTCCAAAGCAAAATAATAATAGTATCATTCGTTTATACGTCGCTAAAAAGATAAATATTTCACTTATGCGCCGAATTTTCTCGAAAAGGTAAAAAATTTAATTTATTTTCTTTAAAAAATGAGCGTTTTTCTTCACTTTCCTCTTTAATCTTGCGACTTTATTGCTCACGGGAGGCATTTTTTCCGCTTTTGTTTTCTCTTTATCATTGTAGTTACATTACAGTAATTGCCAAACCGTAGTAATATGTCCCCTTTCTACCAGAAACATTCTTATTCATTCCCTCATTAGAAACTATGTTGCGTTTTAGGCCTTTACATAGACTTGTTCACTTATACGTCTCTCTCACTTTTGCTCCTTTTTCTGTTAGGGCCCTGCTCCACATCAGCGTAAAACGCGACCGAAACTGAAGGCAGAAACCGAAAATCCGAGTACTTTCCATAGGAACACTATTTGCTCCATTTACGCTTCTGCTTTATTTTTCTGCTTTACGTCAATGAGGAGCAGGGCCCTTAGTCCCTTGGGCCGGCGTATAAGTGATAGTACACTGCAAGTTGCATAATTTCTTCCGAGAACCACTGTCGCAACTCTGTAGCAAGCGTCTGAATAGTGAGGGTCAGTCATGGAGAATCATCGTTCGGGGGCTATTTACGATAATTTACACAACTTTTAACAAAAAAATTAAAATGAATACTAATTTTTAGAATACCATCACCTTTTGAGTTGGAAAAAATTATTTTTAAAGCAACATAATGTGTTCTTATATATTTTTTTGAAATTATAATAAAATCATAGGTAATTGCTCCGTTCACTCTAACACTCCTTCAAACGTCAGAATAGTTACTTATTCTTTTTTTTTTCTTTTGTTTCTTTCTTTTCTTTTGCTTTTCTACCGCCCCCCCCCCTTTTTTTTGAGTAATCGAAGTTTGTTTTTTATTTCACTTTGCTGTGCCTTGATGTTTCACATTCTATAATAGTCTTGCGATTCGCAGACATCGACCGCGTAGTCCACTGACATGTGGCCAATAATATTTACTAACTGGAATCGCATGCATAAATACAGTGTTTATTATAATTACTTCTTTTCTTTCGCTTTTTTTGCTATTACTTTTTGCAGTCGATAAATCTCATTGTTCATTTATTTATTTTTTTTTTGGCAATCTCTTTCGGAATGGATGTTGGTTGTGTTCTATCAGTTAGTTTTAAACGCTTAGATACCATCATTTATGATACCCCCCCCCCCTTTTTACTTAATTTTTAAGAAATAAGTATTTGTCAAGTTTACATTTTCGCAATTTGCATCATTAGGCACGTATTCATTTAAGAAAACGGTCCATCTCCACAATTCCTCAGGTAATGCCAACTGCAGAAGCTTCCAAGGTGTCAAATAACTTCGCCGCTTCATGTATATGGTTTCCGAGATAACAAGTGTTATACTACACCACATTAAAAAATTTAATAGTTGCTTTCTTTTTTTTTTGGTCAATTCTTTTTGGATTGAATGTAAGAAAGTTATTAGTTTATCATTCAGTTTTAAACGCTTAGATATCATAATTATCTCCCCTCTGTTTTTTTTTTTTCAACTTTTTTAAGGCATGAAGATTTTGTCAAATTTACATTTTCACCTTCAATTTACATCATTGGGCCTTCCCCGCTTGATGCATGGTTTCTGGAGATGACAAGTGTAGTACAATGGAGATGATAAGTGTAGTACCATATTTTTAAACTCAATAGTTGCTCTTTCTTTTTTTGCAATTTGGATTAGATAGTTGCACGTTATTATTTTATCATTTAGTTTTAAAAGCGCAAACAGTTTTTTTTTTTTTTTTTTGTAATTTCTATGAACTAAAGATTTTGTCAAGTTTACATTTTCGTCTTCAATTTACAACTTGAGGTTCATTTACGAAAACGGTCCAACTTCAAAAATTCTCAGGTAGTAGTGCCAACCACAGATGCTCCCAAGGTGTCAAATACCTCCACAACTTGATGCATGGTTTCTGGAGATAACAAGTGTGATATCACACCACATTAGCGGCGTTTTTTAGATCAGGTTCTGATTTTATACCTGTGTAGCTCGATCCTCCTGACCTTTTATTTTATTTTTATTTTTTCACTTATTTGTATCCTCCGTGAGCAAGTGATGACAAGCCGAGGTGAGTTTTAAAATCGGGGAGTGTCGCCGTTATTTATGACTGTGGGAAACCGGTTGGAGATTGATATGACATTAACTGGTGCGTATTGTTGGGTTGCATCACGTATCTAGATTTACGATGCCAAAGGTCTATTAGTGCCGAAGCAGTCCGCAGGTCTCACACCGAAGGAGTCAAGTCATTAATTTAATAATGGTATCTCTTATCTGTTTTCCAACACGATTGCGGTTTAGTATGCTGCTTTTTTTTTCTTCTTCTTCCCCCTTGCGATCATTAAAGTTTGCCCTTTGGAGAAACTTTAGTTCTTGTACCTAAGGCCCCTATATATACGAGCCGGCGCATCAAGATTAAGTTTCACCACTTTGGATCCAGCGCGTGTTTGTGTGCTTGAGTGGCTGTCTTTTCTGGCCAGTAATCGCGTTTTGGTAATTTTTCACTGTGAGCAATTATTAGCGCACGTGGATTTGGCAAAGCTTAGCAATATGCCAAAACTTTTTTCTGATAACCCTACTCCGCAACAATGAAAATTTGAAAGTAAAAGTTAAGGAATTGGATCCAAAGTGGTGAAACTTAATCTTGATGCGTCGGCCTGTTTATATAGCGGCTCTACTTGTACCTAACACTAGAAGTTGCTAATATAATCAAAAATGAATTAATATAAGAAAAACTTAATGCACTATTAAACACTAAGAACTGTATTACTAGTGAAGCCACAAATTTGTTTATATGTAAGTGGCAATACCAAAGTTTGTAGGTTGCTGAGCAACAACTAAGGATTTGCTCCGAAAAAGTTTTTACTGTAACCATTTTTTGCTTCCAAATGATACGTCAGCCATTTTTGTTAAATTAACAAGTCCCAACAGTTTTTGCATCCTGGATTATTTCAAGCTACGAAACAATAAGTAAAAAATCAATTATACCGTAAAATGGGGTGTATAGGAACAGCGGGGTCAATCGGAACAAAACTTCCCAACCGTACAAAGAAATTCTTCATAAATATACTATTGGGTATTTTTCGCCATGAATTTTTTTTTTAGAAAGGTAAGATCATAGGAAGTAGGAAAAAAATACTTTTGTCAATTTGGCAACGCTACTGGCTTCTAAAGAGGGCTGCACGTTGAATGCTAGAAAACATCACATTTTCATAGACTGCAAAACTTCATATGCAAGAACAAACCTTCTTATATTTAAAAACTATGAGTGGTATGTTTCAATTATACATGTATCTGAACAACAGAATACCACATTAGAATTTACATTTTTTATAAATTGTGTCATAAAAGTGAAGAATTCTGAAAAATGCCATGGGAAAAAAATTTGCGGGGTGAATCGGAACACTTAGTTCTGTTGTTCCAATTCAAACTTATTTGAAGGAAATTGTTTGAAAAATCAAGATTCTAACCCCAATTCTTCTAATCAAGACAGGGACAAGGATTTATTACTGTTTATCCCTTCTCGTGAGCAACTAGATCTTAGAATGACAAAAGTTACAGATTTCAAAAGATTTTTTCTCCAGGAGACTTTTTTTTACTTAAAATAAAAGGGAGAAAGTCACATAGACTTTATGTAGTAAACGTCCAGCACACAGACAGTGATGAATAAGCGAAAAAATCTTTCAGGACAATCCCCGAAACCCAGAAATTACAAAAAACTAAAGAAAAGGCAGAGTTCATCCCAGGAGATGTTATGAAAAACTTAAGCCAAGTCACAATTGCTAGTTTTAAGGACAAGTACATATTTGTGGACGACATGAGTGACTTCCATTCATGTTAAATCTTTGCATTTCAATCCAAAAGCTTTTCTTAAAATTACTTTTCATTTTTCATAAGTTCAAAATTATTTTGAATTTTCACAAATTATAAACGTTTACTGGTACTGAAATCATACATTTATTTAACAGTAATTATCTGTTCTTATTCTCCCCCATCAATATTACTCATGTTTGTGAGACCTATTACAGATTAAATTGAAAAAAATTAAAAATTTTAACAAGTGTTCCGATTGACCCCTATCAGCGGGGTGATTCGGAACACCCATAATTTGCTATATATTTTAAAAATAATTGCTCAAAATCTTTTGTCTTTGCTTGGAATATCAAAAGTAAAGCAAGACCGAAGTTTTTACCCAAAAAATCAAATTAAAAAAAAATCTTTTAACTGCTTTTTTTACAATCAAAGCTGAAAAGTGTTCCGATTAACCCCATTTTACGGTACTTATTAAGTTTTCGATTAGCAACAAAATGTTGTCATTAAGCAGTAAATTAGCACCTCTAAGCCAAAGTTGAGGTAGAAATACATGACTATCTTTGTAATATTTTCACTTTAACTACTACTTTATTGGCACTCTTTGTTTCTATAAGATGGTATCCGCCTTCAGTTCGATTACTCCCTATTCCAGACTGGTGAGTTTTAACAAAAATAATCTGCAGTCCCTGTATGGAATAATCGAGCTCGCGGTGTATTGCATGTAAAACAATGTATCACTTTCATAAAGCTACGAATTTCTGCCCAATTAATTAATGCCTTATTTGAAGAGACAATGAAAAAGGGATTTTTTTCAAACGGCGCCGAGTATTCCCACGTTATGATAACACATATTTATTCTGAAGACAACTATTATTTTTTAAAATTAGCACAGATACTTTTACAACTTTTTATTTTGTATGATTTTTCAAAGCAACTTTTCAAAGTTTGTGAAAAGGAACAAAACTAAAATTTTTGGTACCACGCAACTTCTGATTTGGCGATTTACTTGGCGTTTTTTTTTTTTTTTTTTTGATGGGTTTTGATAATTGCGTGCTTGTGCGGGAAAAAAAAGAAAAAAAAAAAAAAAACAGGAAAAGAAAATTCCTCCAAACAAACCGCCAAATACGTTAGTACCCATTTTTTTTTTGTCTAAAAGAAATTTTCAGTAATTGAAATCCTTTTGTGACGTACCTTTAACGGAATAGTACCTACAGTTTAATTTAATTATTTGACGGAATTTTCTTTCATTGCAGTGTGATTTTTTAATGTTTCTTTGAAACTTATGTTTAAAAATTAAACATTAATTTTAAATACCAGCAATATTGGTTTTGGCAAAGTATGATACCCAAATAAGCATTTTGTCTTGAAATTTGGTGATCTATTTTGAAAACACGCCAGTGCTTCAGATTTTAATAATTTCCGCAGTCTTCGTAAGAGTTTGGAGAACTATAATGTGGAAAATTTGGGTTGTTTTCAAAACATTTCGCCAGTGTAAGAATGAAGGCTTTCACGGCCGGAGTAAATACTAGTTAAGGATTCCGGGCTGTTGTGCCGTGGTCTAAATGGCTTTAATCCATACGTTTCGATCGCAACTGCGGCGGTCATCTTCAGTGGGTGTCGTTGATTAATTTGGCGAACTGATGCGGCAGCAGTTCGAAATTTCGCATCAGTCGCCAAATTAATCAACGACACCCACTGAAGATGACCGCCGCAGTTGCGATCGAAACGTATGGATTAAAGCCATTTAGACCACGGCACAACAGCCCGGAATCCTTAACTAGTATTTCGCCAGTGTTTATTGCGTATTTTGGAAACGTTTGTAGCCAAAAACGATTTTGCTCAAATTTGAAATTAAAGGTTACATTTTTAAGCAAAACAGGCCATTTAACGAGATTTCAAGTTCCATTAAAATGAGAAGAAAATCCTCTAAATAATTAAAATAAACCATTAAAAAGCAAAGTAATCCGCCAAATAATAATTTTAAGGTATTAAAAAGCAATAAAATCTCTAGTAACATTAAAATTAAGGCATGATGAGCGAAATATGGCTACAGTAACAGCAGCAAAGGGAAATTTTTTGCCAATTCGGCCTGTCACACGTTATAAAATTCAAGCCAAAAGTTTTTTTTTTTGCTAAAATAGTTTTTATTTTAATTTTGCAAAATAGATAAACACCAACGTTTCTTTAAGTATCTGAACTGGATGAAGTATTCGTCCCTTTTATATCTTCCAAAACTAAACTTGTCAGTCGGAAAAATTCTCTCAAGTCATCAAAGTTTTTAATGACTCCTTGGAATTTCTTTGGCTTCAACCATGTTCTTTTTTCCTTCGTCCTCTGTTCATGCAGGTTTTCAAAATAATCGGCTGCGTGTAGAACAAAATCCTCAGGATTGTCCAAAATGGCCCGTTTAGTGTATTGAACTAGCATTTCATTCAACTGATCTGCGAACGATGGTATCCATTTTCTTCTGCTTTGGCAGTTGTAGTACTCTAATCTTTGAGCAACTATATCAGGACCATAACTCTTTGAAGTTCTCTGATTTGCCATGTAGAGCTAATTTTTCATCTGCTTGTACAACAAATCAGTACGCATCTGTTGAAATTTTCTATCAGTTTCGTATTTCTAACGAATATTTTGCGACTTAAAAGATAACCGTTTTCAAGATTTATAATATTTTTTTGGGATCCTCATAAATCGGCAGCAATAAGTGTTGCCAGTTCAGTATGAAAAGAGCTATTCAAAAAACTAAGTCCTTTTGTTTAACACCATACACTAGAGCCGCTATATAAACAAGTCGACGCATCAAGCTTGAGTTCGACCACTTTGGATCCATTCATCAACTTTCAACTTTCAATTTCTCATTGTTCCGACGCATCAAGATTAAGTCACCACTTTGAATCCAATTCATGAACTTTTACTTTCAATTTTTCATTGTTGCGGAGTAGGGTTATCAGAAAAATGTTTTGGCATACCGCTGAGCTTTGCCAAATCCACATGTCGCTAATAATTCTGTACCTCAGAACCAGACTAACGTAAGTCCATTTTCGTCATTTTTCGGTAGAGGGGAAAACGATTGTCGAATACATCGTTTTTCCCCTCTACTGAAAAATGACGAAAATGGACTTACGTTAGTCTGGTTCTGAGGTACAGAATTGTTCACAGTAAAAAATTACGAAAACGCGATTACTGGCCAGAAAAGACAATCGCTCAAACACTCAAACACGCGCTGGATCCAAAGTGGTGAAACTTAATCTTGATGCGTCGGCTCGTCTATATAGGGGCCTTAGTGAAACTAGGGTACCAGAGTAAAGTTTCTGACATTGCCAAGTTTTGCCAAATGCACGTGCCGCTTATTGCTCATGATGAAAATTAACAAAACGCGATACTTGCCAGAAAAGACAACCATTCATCAACCGGCTGAGAAAACATATCACGCGCTGGATCTAAAGTGGTGAAACTTAATCTTGATGCGTCGGCTCGTCCAAAGAGGAGCCTTACCTAACACATTTGCGGGATTTGCCCGTGTCTGACACTGGCGATCTTGTATTTCACGTTTTTTTCATTTTGCCCATTTTTATTAGTCATTCCTATGCTTGTAAGTGTTACAATTAAACTAAATTTCATTTTAATATTTTGAAATTCCAAATAAATATACAATCAAATGCAAAAAATAACTTACACTGTACCTGTACATTCATTCCTTTGCTCTGTTTCTTTTCTGAAAATAAAAAATAATAAATAAGGAAGCGTGCTTTAAGGGGTTAAAGTACTAGGGAATACAGTACTAGCGACAAATTGAAAATCTGGGTCATGAACCTAATATTATCTTTCAAGCATAATTGATTATAAAACAGTAACTAACCGGCCCTAAGCCAGAGCTAAGGCAGAAACATGCAATACACCGCCAACTCGGCTATTTCGATCCATTGACTGCAGTTTCGTGCTTATTATGCACTCATCAGCATGGAATACGAAAGTAGCCGAGTTGGAGGCAAAAATTTTTATAGAGCAATCTCTTTGCTCTATAAGACAAAAAAAAAAAAAAAAACTGCTAGCTAATGTGAAATTAGAATTCGAAATAGTCGAGATTATTGTTTTAATTGTTCACTTAAGCTCAGTGTTGAACTTTTTTTCACCTCAAAATAAATAAATAAATAATATAAATAAATGAACAAAAAATAAATAAACAAAATAAATAAATAGAAAAGTAAACAAAATAAACATAAAAAGTAAAAGTTTTTCAAAAATTAGTAAACTCACTAGCTGCGTGGCCCGGCGTTGCACGGGCTTTAACGTAGTGAAGACGGTTTGAAAAAACTACTCGCCGCCAAGGCGGCTCGCCTTTACAGTAGCGAGGAAAGTTTCAACAAACTACTCGCCACCAAGGCGGTTCGCCTTTAAAGTACTAAGGAAAAGTTTAACAAACTACTCCCCGCTTAAGCGGCTCGCTAAAAACCTTTCCTGCGTCAAAGAATCAATCAAATTATTTGCACATGCTTCCTCAAAAATAAAGACGATGTCAAGTAGTGCATACTTAGCACTCTTCCTAAATAACAAATAAGATTCCTTATCAAAAACAATTATTTCTAAACCGCTTTCTTCCTGTAAAATTAATTGCAAAATTCTAAACGAAAAAGTTCTTTTAATATTTGGATCGCAGCCAAAAAAAATTCCTTCTAAAAACAGCAATTGCAATTTTATTTAAAAACACATTTTCAAAATAGTACCAGAGAAAAAAATATGTCATTAATAATTAGAATAAAAACAATTGTTAGAACTTTGTCATAACACGTATTGAAGTGAAGACGGTACACAGTGAAGACGGTTTGAGATTCTTCACGGCACCATTGACACCACGGCACCATTGGCACCACTCATTGACAGTTTGAGAAAACTACTCGCCGCCAAGGCGGCTCGCCTCTAAAGTAACGAGGAAAGTTTCAACAAACTACTCGCGCACCAAGGCGGCTCGCCTTTACAGTAGCGAGGAAAGTTTCAATAAACTACTCGCCGCCAAGGCGGCTTGCCTTTAAAGTACTAAGGAAAAGTTTAACAAACTACTCCCCGCTTAAGCAGCTCGCTAAAAACCTTTCCTGCATCAAAGAATCAATCAAATTATTTGCACATGCTTCCTCAAAAATAAAGACGATGTCAAGTAGTGCATACTTAGCACTCTTCCTAAATAACAAATAAGATTCATTATCAAAAACAATTATTTCCAAACCGCTATCTTCCTGTAAAATTAATTGCAAAATTCTAAACGAAAAAGTTCTTTTAATATTTGGATCGCAGCCAAAAAAATTCCTTCTAAAAACAGCAATTGCTATTTTATTTAAAAACACATTTTCAAAATAGTACCAGAGAAAAAAATATGTCATTAATAATTAGAATAAAAACAATTGTTACAACTTTGTTATAACACGTATTCAAAATGACAATGGAAAAAAATAACACTCGTTCATTTTAAAAAGTTCAATTTAGTTAACGTTTTAATTTAAAATCGCAACGGAAAGAAATAAATATTTTGGAATTTTAAATAGTTCAATAATTTAATTAACGTTTTAATTCAAAATGGCAACGGTAAGAAATAAATGTCTTGGAATTTTCAATAGTTCAATAGTTTAATTAACGTTTTTATTCAAAATGGCAACGGTAAGAAATAATGTCTTAGAATTTTAAATAGTTCAATAATTTAATTAACGTTTTAATTCAAAATGGCAACGGTAAGAAAAAATATCTTGGAATTTTAAATAGTTCCATAATTGAATCGTTTATTTCGAAAAGGTAACATCTCTATTTTGATCTCCTCTGTCTCTTTGGAAAATTAAACAGAGCACGGTTATATTTTTGAATGTCATAATCAATGGTTATTTGGAAAATTATTGCAGTAATTGTGTACTTAACTAAAGGCATTTGTTCATTGATTATGACATTCAAAAATATAACCGTACGCTGTTTAATTTTCTAAAGAGACAGAGGAGATCAAAATAGAGATGTTACCTTTTCGAAATAAACGATTCAATTTAATTAACGTTTTAATTCAAAATGGCAACAAAGAAATAATGTCTTAGAATTTTAAATAGTTCAATAATTTAATTAACGTTTTAATTCAAAATGGCAACGGTAAGAAATAAAAGTCTTGGAATTTAAATAGTTCAACAATTAATTAACGTTTTAATTCAAAATGGCAACGGTGAGAAATAAATGTCCTGGAATTTTAAATAGTTCAATAATTTAATTAACGCTTTAATTTAAAATGGCAACGGTAAGAAATAAAATTTTGGAATTTAAAATAGTGCAATAATTTAATTAACGCTTTAATTTAAAATGGCAACTGAAAGAAATAAATGTCTTGGAATTTTAAAAGTGCAAAGAATTTAATTAACGTTTTAATTAATATCTCAGCTAATTAACGTCGTAGAATTACGCGGTTGGTCTTATTGTCTTCCTTAGAAAATTTCGAATCGAATGGTATTATGTTTGATTCTTTATGCTCAGCGGTTTTTGAGGAGTTCAAGCTTCAGACGGACAGACAGACAGACAGACAGACACGGACAGATTTTAATAGTAGTAACTAGCTGCGTGGCCCGGCGTTGCACGGGCTGTAATGTACCCCAGCAGCACCAGAACGTTCAAATTTGGTGCAAAAATGGTGTTATTGGTCAAATAACGGTGCCAAGTGTCACTTGAACGTTATATTCGACGTGCAAAAACAGTAATATTATCACGGTGTCATTTCAGTGCTTAAAGAACGTGATATTTGACGTGCAAAAACAGTAATATTATCACGGTGTCATTTCAGTGCTTAAGGAACGTGATATTTGACGTGCAAAAACAGTAATATTATCACGGTGTCATTTCAGTGCTTAAGGAACGTGATATTTGACGTGCAAAAACAGTAATATTATCACGGTGTCATTTCAGTGCTTAAGGAACGTGATATTTGACGTGCAAAAACAGTAATATTATCACGGTGTCATTTCAGTGCTTAAGAAACGTGATATTTGACGTGCAAAAACAGTAATATTATCCAGGGCTACGGAGTCGGAGTCGGAATCGAAGAGTCGGAGTCGGACTGATTTTGGACTAAAGGAGTCGGAGTCGGAGTTGCTGAAAAACATGTCGACTCCGACTCCAACCACCTCCGATTTCGATGAAATTTTATGGTGGTGAAAACATGCCTTTGAAACTAACAGATACAAATTTTCAGCGTCCAATATCCAAATCCTAAGCATCTAGGATCATTAAAAAGGGCTTCAAAATGGCGGGTCTGCTTTGTGAAACGAATTGCTATGTATGGGCTCATGCAAGATAATAAAAAATATTTGCAGCAAAAATGCATTGTGTTAAAATAAAATCTGGCCATTTAACAAGAAAAGGATTAGTTTTGTACGGAGTCAAACGACAAGAGCGGCACTTGTCATTTGCTCTGGAGAAAATGAACTTTTTGGGAGGTCACAGTGATCTCCGAGAATTGAGGTAAATGTGGTGAAATTACCTGCGAGAATTCATGACCAAATTAAACTTTTCCAGAGGTCACAATGACCTCCCATGACCTCCAACTGGGATACCCCAGCTTGCTCCCCCCCTAAAGTGAGTCCTGGCTACGACCATGAATAAAAATGAAACTTTTAAAAATGGACTTAATATTTCAACCTTTGTTTAGGGTTTTTCCCTCTTCACATTTGGGTAAAAAATTAAATAATTTCAAAAAAAGCAGGAGTCGGAGTCGGAGTCGGAGTCGACCATTTTTCCTCCGACTCTGCAGCCCTGATATTATCACGGTGTCATTTCAGTGATTAAGGAGGTGCTTAATTTCTCAGAATTGAGGTCGTGAATTGCTGCTTTTTAGAAAGGGAAGAGGAATCATATCTGCAGAAACTTTAAGTTTTATCCTAAACAACTCTTTGTCCCAAGATCCTAATCAGATTTGCATGCATTTCAGTAAAAAAGCATTGCATTCATACTCATAAAATGATATGATTTACGCCCTTAGTCTTTCATAGATGGCGCCTCCTGCAAAAAAAATTTCCATTTAAAGTATTATTTTTCTCCCTCGATGAGGTCAAGTAGCGTATAGTGGTTAGCGTGTCCAGCTGGAGTCGCAAGGGACCCGCGTTCGAATCCCGTGGAATGAATATATTAAATTCAAAGTAATTAAACAATCAATAGTTAAAATAGATAAATTAATTAAGTAATTAAATAATAAAAACCAAGATGGCGACGATCATGGATCAAAAAAGGTGGATCAAAAATGACGTCACGGTTAAAACACGTCACGGCCACCTGATAGTGGGGTATACTTAGTATACTTTTTCAGCTGGGGAGCACTGAAAACAAACGTATTTCCAGAACCTAAATATAACCTATCATTCCACGTTCAAAACTGGGACAAAAAAAGGTGGTCAACACCAGATTTCGACGTGTCATATTACCATCGATCGATGAGACACATAGACGTTGACAACACGTGCTGCTAGAACGTGTTTTGAACGTGCCGGCTGGTGCGCTCTGTACGTGTTGCAGAACGTGTTTTGAACGCCTTTGTGCTGCTTGGGTAGTGAAAACAGTTTGAGAAAACTACTCGCCGCCAAGGCGGCTCGCTTTTAAAGTAATGAGAAAAGTTTAAATAGTTTACTCGCCGTCAAGGCGGCTCGCCTTTACAGTAGCGAGGAAAGTTTCGATAAACTACTCGCCCCCAAGGCGGCTCGCCTTTAAAACACCAAGGAAAAGTTAAACAAACTACTCCCCGCTAAAGCGACTCGCTAAAAAGCTTTCCTGCATCAAAGAATCAATCGCGTTTATTTGCTCATGCTTCCTCAAAAAGAAAGACGATGTCAAGTAGCGCATACTTAGCACTCTCCCTAAATAACATATAAAATTCCTTACCAAAAAGAATTATTTCCAAACCGCTTCCTTCCTGTAAAATTAATTGCAAAACTCTAAACGAGAAAGTTCTTTTAATATTTGGATCGCAGCCAAAAAAAAGTCCCTTCTAAAAACAGCAATTGCAATTTTATTTATAAACACATTTTCAAAATGGTACCAGAGAAAAAATATGTCATTAATAATTAGAATAAAAACAATTGTTAGAACTTTGTTATAACACGTATTCAACATGACAATGGAAAAAAATAACATTCTTTCATTTTAAAAAGTTCAATTTAATTAACGTTTTAATTTAAAACCGCAACGGAAAGAAATAAATATTTTGGAATTTTAAATAGTTCAATAAGTTAATTAACGTTTTTATTCAAAATGGCAACGGTAAGAGATAATGTCTTAGAATTTTAAATAGTTCAATAATTTAATTAACGTTTTAATTCAAAATGGCAACGGCAAGAAAAAAATATCTTGGAATTTTAAATAGTTCAATAATTTAATTAACGTTTTAATTCAAAATGGCAACGGTAAGAAATAAAAGTCTTGGAATTTTAAATAGTTCAACCATTTAATTAACGCTTTAATTTAAAATAGGTACAGAACGAAACAAAATTTTTGGAATTTTAAATAGTTCAATACTTTAATTAACGCTTTAATTTAAAATGGCAACGGAAAGAAATAAATGTCTTGGAATTTTAAAAGTGCAAAGAATTTAATTAACGTTTTAATTAATATCTCAGCTAATTAACGTCGTACAATTACGCGGTTGGTCTTATTGTCTTCCTTAGAAAATTTCGAATCGAATGGTATTATGTTTGATTCTTTACGCTCAGCGGTTTTTGAGGAGTTCAAGCTTCAGACGGAATTTTAAATAGTTCAATAATTTAATTAACGCTTTAATTTAAAATGGCAACGGAAAGAAATAAATGTCTTGGAATTTTAAAAGTGCAAAGAATTTAATTAACGTTTTAATTAATATCTCAGCAAATTAACGTCGTACAATTACGCGGTTGGTCTTATTGTCTTCCTTAGAAAATTTCGAATCGAATGGTATTATGTTTGATTCTTTACGCTCAGCGGTTTTTGAGGAGTTCAAGCTTCAGACGGACAGACAGACAGACAGACAGACAGATAGACAGACAGACAGACGCGGACAGATTTTAATAGTAGTAATGCCCCCAGTACCCCATTTACCACTGCCTGCTAACTACCGACATATTTAAACCCAGCGTTATAAGTTCAATAAACCGATTAAATTGGTAGATGTGGGGGTGGTATAATGCATATGGCATGCAATGCCATATGCTTTATAAAATGAGAAAATAATTTAGTTAAAATGCTAAAACTGAATAATTGGACTAGTGCGAGTGTATCATCAATCGTGCAATACACCGCCAACTCGGCTATTCCATCCATGGACTGCAGCTATGTGCTTTTTTGCACTCATCAGCATGGAATAAGAAAATAACCGAGCTGGAGGAAGAAATACTTTTAAAGAAGCTAAGAGAGCCGAAAAACCGGTAGCTAATGTGAAATTAGAATATTGCATGTTTCTGCCTTAACCCTGGCTTAGAGGCGGCTACTTACTGCTTTATACCCGAGCTCTGCCTTAAAATTTGTGAGTTGTACCGAACCAATGTGCCTTCTCCTGGATGTGTTTTAATTTTCTATTAACCCATTAATGCCTGACTTTTTTTTTTCCAAAGATATTTTGTATACTGGTTACAAACTGTTTAATGGACAGGAAAAATAATAATAATAAAAAATATTATGTAAAAAATAATTCTTTAATTAAGGAAAAGAAGATCGTCCCTTAAAAGTTACGATAGGCCCCAGATGGTACATACTTGTTTTACTAAAAAAATGTTCTGCCTACCATATAATATTTAAAAAGACATTTTATAAGAAGAAATAAAATCAGCAATGAACATAAAGTGGGAAGCTGGGAATAACTTTGAAAACTTAGCTTTTTTCCTTGAGATTGTGAAGTATGTCATTTTTGATAAAGATCATATTAAAACTGCTACAGAACACACTTTACGATGGTTATGTGCTGCAATCTGTTAATAACGAATCGAAACAATACCAAGGTACCCATTGAACACTATTATTTGGTTGAAAAGTTCATTTTGGGGAAATTCAGACCCTTTTTTTGGACCGTCCCTAAAAAGGGACGCTAGGCATTAATGGGTTAAATGCTGACGAGTGCTAAAAAGCACGAAATTGCAGTCCGTGGGTGGAATAACCGCTGTGTATTGCATGATGATACACTTGCACTAGTTCAATCAAGGCTTCACTAGATAGCGTTTTATACAGGCTGTTTCATTTGATCAAAATCTTTGGGATAAAAATGGTGGTCCTCTTCCAGCGACATCTATCGAAGTTTATGGTAACTAACATTTCTACAAGTCAGATAATAAAAGACAAAATTAAATGTTAATTTGTTGACGAGCATTTTACAATTTGGCATTCAATTCTATTTTAGTATATTTTAACGTTATTTAATAGATGTTTTATTTGTTGGTTTATTCTGCATTTTAACGGCTCATTTTAATTAGTTAGCGAATTATTTTTCATTTTAATTGATTCTAATTATTAATTAACTATGAAAGGACACTGGCACCGCAGAGCGATAAATGGCGAATCTGTTCGCGAAGCGAGCCAATACTACCAACTGGTTGCCATAGAACTTTTTAGTAAATTTCATTCTATCGTATGACTGAATCATGAGTTGTGACTTTACCTGAAAAGGGAATTTGTTTCCCCTACAAAGCAGTACTAATAAGGCCTTCGGCATCAATTCACTCTGTACTCCACTTCAGTTAACTATATCAATATTTTTTAACCCTTAAAGATAGGATAAACATCACTTTTTACAGCAGAAACAATATGCTAATAAATGTAAACTAACATTTGGGTGGTCCTCGTTCAGCGCTCTCTAGCGGGCAAATCTTTACCATTGATGTTTTGAGTAATGAAGCAGATTGTATAAAACGCTATCTTGTGAAGCCTTGGTTCAATTATTCAGTTGTAGCATTTTAACTAAATTATTTTCTCATTTTATAAATGGCATATTATAATGGCATAGCATATGGCATGCTATGCCATATGCTTTATACCACCCCCACATCTACCAATTTAATCGGGTAATTGGACTTAAACCGCTTGGTTTAAATATGTCGGTGGTTAGCAGGCAGTGGTAAATGGAGTATTGGGGGCATGAATTTACTAATTTTTGAAAAACTTTTACTTTTTATGTTTATTTTGTTTACTTTTCTATTTATTTATTTATTTTGTTTATTTATTTTTTATTCATTTATTTGTATTGTTTTTTTTATTTATTTATTTTTTGTTTATTTATTTTTTATTCATTTATTTGTATTATTTATTTATTTATTGTGGAAAAAAGTTCAACACTGAGCTGAAATGAACAATTCCAACAACAATTATTTCTTTCAAATCAAATGCTATTGGTATGAGCTAGTGGTGCCCAACCTTTTTTTTTTTGCCGAAGTCCGCATCTCATGTTAAAATTATTTTTGCGGGCCAGAACACAATATAAAATTGCAAAATATTTTGTTATTCTTTGAGCAAAATGAGAAAATATGGAACAGAAAGGAATATTTTCAAACCAATAAATATTATAATTACTTGATGCTATTTTATTAAATGCATGTTTTTCAGATACTCTTTTCTGAATATCTGCCGCTGTTCATTTTTTTTTTCTTGTGAAGTAAAAAAGTAAAAAAGAAAGGTTGCATAGCTTAATAGCTTTGATTATTCTACAGCACTGCATAGTACACGTTAGAGCAGTTTTTCATGAAGCTTAACTCATTTGTTGAGAAATAATAATTAAACTCGCTGAAAAAAAAATGTATAAATAGCGCCATTCCACAAAAAAAGCCGTAAATTTTTCCTGCACGAAACAGCTGTTGAAGTTGACTTAAATCAATCGGAAGTGCAGTCTCAAGAGACACCCCCCCCCCCCCCCCCCGTTGGGCACACGGATCCAGGGCTTTACTAATTCCCTGTTTTAGCATAACTTTTGACATCTTGAGGCTCTTCAAATGCAACGAAAAACCGTCTGTGTAAGTGCTGCCATCTGTCGCGTTTTACAGTTTCTAGTCGAAAATTTTGCGGTCCAGGACAATTTTAAAAAGAAAACATTTAAGAGACAAATAAAAAATTTAAGGTTGTAATAGCATCTTACAGGATTTTGTCATTTACCCGCACCCCTCCCGAAAAATTGTAATTTTTAAAAATAAATCTTTCACTGAGTCATCGAAGGTCTTGTTGAAGTTATCTTTCTTCTTTTTTTTAAAGGAAAAAGAAACTAGCTGTCGTGGCCGTCACGAAACTTTCTTCTATATCTATCTTATGAATTCCGGTTACAAAATAAAATACGTACTCCCCCGAGTAATTGGAGACAGCTACAATTTCCCAATTATCGTAATAACCCTGCAAATTCAGAATCAATGAGCGAAATTGGAAATCATCACAAAAGCCTTGTTTAGATTAATTGCAAACATTTTATTTGTTAGTAAAAAGAAATTGGCAACAGTTAAAAATTTCAAATCATTGAAAGTTTTCAGCTGTTTTGATAATTAAATAGCGTGAAAGCGATTTTTTAATGAATTAATTTTTCGCATTGTTGACTAAGCGCAAAAATCACCCCACCCTCCTCCTGGGGCGATTGGCGCCGAAATTGAATCGATGCTTGCTTCCATATTGGGTTAGTGTTATTCCAAATTTCATTCAAATCGCAGCAATATTTCCCGAGATACAGTAGGTGCAATGACAAAATAAGCACTTTTGATTGCTCCACCCCCCTTTGAGATATTGACACACAAATTGAATCAGCACCTGTATCAATAGGGTCTACCTATAGACCAATTTTCATTTGATTCCGCCGGTTACTTCCTGAGATATAGCAGTCACCCTCGTGCAGAACACGTGCGATTGCTCCACCCCCCTTCGAGATATTGACAAACAAAATGAATCAGCACCTGTACTCAATAGGGTCTAGCTATGGACCAATTTTCGTTTGATTCCGCCGGTTACTTCCTGAGATACAGCAATCACCCCCGCGCAGAACACGTGCGATTGCTCCACCCCCCTTGGAGGAATTCGCTAAAAAAAGTCAGGTGCACCAGTTCACATGGTGGTACATATGTGCAAAAATTTTTGTTCGATTTCATTCAGTAGTTTTTGCTCTAGCGCGGCCACAAAAAAGGGTCACACACATACAGACTCACACACAGACACACACACAGACAGACAGACATTTTCCAAAAATGGTCGAAATGGACTCAGCGCACCTCAAAACGTGCAAATCCGTCAAAATTCGATATTCGAAAATTTTCACGAAACCAATACTTTCTTCTATATATTAGATATAGAAGAAAGTAAAAATGCAACACAAGTTTTTTTTAAAAGTACTTTTAGAAAAGAAAAAATCTGGTATGGACCCCACACTACTTCCTTTTACGTGTAAATTTCTTAGTAGTTGCCTTAAGTGTTAAAAAAAGTGCTTTGAGTGAGTAAGGTAACAATTCAAATATTTACTCCCCTAATCTACCACGAAACAATGCAAAAAATATTTTACAATGGTTATTTTTCTAAATATTGCTGATTTTAATATCATTTAGTGAATTTTTCGCAAAATATCGCCAATAGCGCCAAGTTGAACCCAAATTCAAAAAATAACTTTTTCGCCAAATTTGTCGCCAACTTGGCGATATGTCGCCAAGTTGGCGTCAAACACTTGGCGACCAAAAGCTTGGCGACAATTCATATCACTTGAGTCTGTATTGAAATTAACATTGATTTACCCCAAAAAAGGGGTAAAAGACCCCTTTGGGAACATTCGAATGCAATCACAAGGGGAGGTGCACAACTAGACCCCCCTCAGAGCCTACATACCAAGCTACAAGTTTCTACGGCATATAGTTTTTGAGTTATGCGAGCCACATACGCACATACACCCGCACATACATCCGCACATACGTACATACAGACGTCACGAGAAAACTCGTCGTAATTTACTCGGGGGTGGTCGAAATTGATTTTTCGGCTGTTTGTATGTTGTTAGGTACATATGCACGTGCTGACAGGTCGAAAAAACTACGCGACATTCATTCAGGGGTGAGCAAAGTCAAAATTTAGACCGAAATTTGAGTGAAATTTTTTTCGTGATCACAATACTTCCTTTACTACGTAAAAGGAAGTAAAAATTAAATCTTTCAAAATTTCGATGGAATTTTCCTTTTTTCAACACTGGCAAAATAATATTTGTTACTTTCCTATACATTTGAATTATGAATTAAGCTAATTGCTAATTTAAAAATCAAAAAGAAAACTGTTTTCATGTGTCTGATTGTTACCTTCCAGGACAAAGTAGAAGAATATTCAGCCTCATTTGTTTATTGTGTTTGCATATCTATGCCTTTTTATGTCAACTATGAATTTTTTCAAATTATCTATTTTCAAAAAACGCTCTTTAAACCGAAATAAAAAAAAAAATAACCATTTAAATTTTCGAGCAGGAGTGTTTTGTTTTCTGTTCCAAGAATTTTTTACCCAACTATGTGAATTTATATTATTGGAATGAGCATACTACCACAAAGATAATGTTGAGCTAAATGACAGCGAAAATTTTTGACTCTCCTAATGCACAAAATTGAAGATTTCATATCTGACAAGGGTAGATTTTTGCTATTATTTTTTAAATGCAGTTTACATTCTTTTTAGTCCCTGTTGAAGTCAGCAAGTAACATCTTCGTAATTTTCCTGTTTTTGAGCAATGCAAAAATGCTATATGATTCCTTTTTGCACCTAAAACGTAATGTGGTCTCTCTTTCAGACTGGCAGTCTACCAACGCTTCGCTTCCCGGTGCTCCACCAACTCGGGACATGCTCACCAGCCAATGCAGGTACCCCCTGCAGCGGATTTTGATGCAGTATGCAACAGTCTTGCTGCACCAACATGGAGGACATGCTGACGAAGGAGCACACATGCCTATCCACAATTCTTCATTGCGAAAAACATTATTTGAAGTCGAGCTAAAACTTTTCTTTTAGCGTTTTCTGTTTTAAAAATGCACTATTTGATAGATAATTAGTAACTCACGCAATACTAAAGAGTGAATCTGACAATGTGTCTGTAAAAACTCGAATTTTTGCGCGTTTGATGCTCATAAGTAAAAGAAGCACGTCAACGAAAATTCTACCAAAGCATACAGGGTTTTAGCTTATAAATCATGCATTTTAAATCAGTACCAATGTTCAAATATGGAGACGTGTAAATGGTAACACTTTTTTTTTAGTTTAATAACAAAAAACTAGGTGACCCGTGCGGAATTCCGCAAAAAAAAAAAAAAAAAAAAAAAAAAAAAAAAAAAAAAAAAAAACCCTCTAAACTTAAAATTTAATACGACAATTTTTATTGGCTTCATTTGCACAACATCGCCATCTACTGCCGTCGTCCTGACAACTTTTCAAAGAGATCAAAGACACGTTCACTTTTACAACTACTACAAAAGTGATACCCCATATTAAAATCAAATACCCAAGGCTACCACTAAACTAAATACTAACGTTATCGCAAAACTACCATAGTATTTTGAAACAATAAAAGTTACAATTAAGGTTTACCGAGCTAAGCCTTGGCTTGAAATGTCGCATTTAAAATTGATTTGAACAAAAATGGTAACGATTTTGACAGTTGAGCAAAAAATTTAACTTTTTCAAACTTCAATCGCTTATAAGTCGCTTAAGCGTGGATTTTCGAGATTCTCGTTACGCGGCGCTAGCGGAGAAATGTTCTAAAGAACGCATTTTTTTTAATCTTTCGAATGAAATCAAAATGGAGACGATACGACAATTATTTCGCTAGATAGAGTCAATTTTGTGCCCAAAAATTGAAGTTCGAATAAAAAACGAACCGACACTTTTTAGAGGGTGGGTCTAATTTTCGTCAATAGCCCGCGGGATAAGCTTCAAAATCATAAATTTTCTTGCAATTCGATAAAGAAATGAGCGAGTTTCGACCGGGTATAGGATTCGGCTTAGAGAAATAATATATGGAGATAAAGTAGGGGTTTAGGACTATCAATGTGATTCTTAATATAGACTTACAATTACAATTTTAAACGGAAGATTGAAAAAAACCATGCCAAAAATTCTTTAAATTTATTCGAAGTAGTGAAATATAATCATATTTTATTTATTTTACCATGATAATTTTCTAAAAAATGAAACTTTTCAATCTTTCTAATTTTAAATTGATGTTATTAAACATGACAATAAATAGAAATAATTATTTGATAAACTAAAACACGTACATTGATGTCTTAAAAAGATGTTATATGGAATCAGAATACTTAAGCTTCCGTTTAATAGATGGCAGCACGGCCAAACTTAGCAATTGTTTCTTTTGCATCATATTTTTATAGTAATGGAGTACTGTAATAATGGTTTACATTCGTATCTGCCAAAAGCCAAAAGGAGAATTTAATTCGTTCTTATTCTACTGGTCCCCATAAAATAAACAGTATGCTTCTTTTTCTTCAAGCTGAGTTTTCCTGCATTTGTGCTTTTGAAAAGCAATCTTGAGTGAGTTCGAATTCGACTTTACACTATACCCATTAGACTTAGGCAGGAATTGAAGTGAAACACGGACGATCGCAACTCACCTATGCAATCGCAAATTTCCAAATTTGGATTCAAGTGAAACGTTACAATCGCTACGAGATGCGATTCTATCGTAATTCGACTTCCAGTAGCGAACATCGACTTCCATAGCGGGAAACATCGAGATCCAACCAGCGAAAGCTCACCAATAGGAGTATCAATAAAAAGAAAAAAATGGTTTTACCGTAAAAAGGAGTAAACACTAAATGTGATCCACTTTTTAAAATATGTTGTAATGAGTAAAAAAATTGTAAAGCTTTTTTTTTAAATAAATACATGATTTTCTTTGTAACTTTTTTTTTCGCTTTGACAATTAAGTCCTCACGTATTGCAAAAAATCTGTACGTGATGGAAAAAAATGAATCTCATATTCGGATTCAGCACACCGAAAAACATTAAAATCAGTCAAAACATTCCATGCATCTGTTCGATTTTTTTTTTTTTTTTGCAGACCTGTGTAGTTATTGTGAAATAAAAATTTCTTTTCTGCACCAGTAAGCGTTTATGATTTGTCAAACTTTAAAATGATTTTGAACTTATGAAAAATTAAAATTAATTTTAAGAAATGATTTGATGAGAAAATTTTTAAAAAAATGTAAATTCTAATGTGGTATTCTGTTTTTCAGATACATTCATAAGTGAAATATACCACTCTTATAGGTTAAAATTATAAGAAGGTTTGTACTTACATATGAAGTTCTGCAGTCTATGAAAACGTGATGTTTTCTAGCATTCCTCGTGCATCCCTCCTTATAAGCCAGTAACGTTGCCAGATTGACAAAAATAATTTTTTCCGACTGCCTATGAGCTTACCTTTCTAAAAAAAAAAAAAAAAAATTAATGGTGAAAAATACACAATAGTATATTTATGAAGAATTTCTTTGTACGATCGGGAAATTTTGTTCCGATTGACCCCGCTGTTCCTATACACCCCATTTTACGGTACTCCTGACCCTGCTCGCCAATCTCGCACTCTTTTTTTACTTTCTTCTATATCTAATATATAGAAGAAAGTATTGGTTTCGTGAAAATTTTCGAATGTCGAATTTTGACGGATTTGCACGTTTTGAGGTGCGCTGAGTCCATTTCGACCATTTTTGGAAAATGTCTGTCTGTCTGTCTGTCTGTGTGTGTGTGAGTCTGTATGTGTGTGACCAGTTTTTGTGGCCGCGCTAGAGCAAAAACTACTGAATGAAATCGAACAAAAATTTTTGCACATATGTACCACCATGTGAACTGGTGCACCTGACTTTGTTTAGCGAATTCCTCCAAGGGGGGTGGAGCAATCGCACGTGTTCTGCGCGGGGGTGATTGTTATATCTCAGGAAGTAACCGGCGGAATCAAACGAAAATTGGTCCATGGGTAGACCCTACTGAGTACAGGTGCTGATTCAATTTGTTTGTCAATATCTCGAAGGGGGGTGGAGCAATCGCACGTGTTCTGCGCGGGGGTGACTGCTATATCTCAGGAAGTAACCGGCGGAATCAAACGAAAATTGGTCCATAGGTAGACCCTATTGAGTACAGGTGCTGATTCAATTTGTGTGTCAATATCTCAAAGGGGGGTGGAGCAATCAAAAGTGCTTATTTTGTCATTGCACCTACTGTATCTCGGGAAATATTGCTGCGATTTGAATGAAATTTGGAATAACACTAACCCAATATGGAAGCAAGCATCGATTAAATTTTGGCGCCAATCGCCCCAGGAGGAGGGTGGGGTGATTTTTGCGCTTAGTCAACAATGCGAAAAATTAATTCATTAAAAAATCGCTTTCACGCTATTTAATTATCAAAACAGCTGAAAACTTTCAATGATTTGAAATTTTTAACTGTTGCCAATTTCTTTTTACTAGCAAATAAAATGTTTGCAATTAATCTAAACAAGGCTTTTGCAATGATTTCCAATTTCGCTCATTGATTCTGCATTTGCAGGGTTATTACGATAATTGGGAAATTGTAGCTGTCTCCAATTACTCGGGCGAGTACGTATTTTATTTTGTAACCGGAATTCATAAGATAGATATAGAAGAAAGTTTCGTGACGGCCACGACAGCTAGTTATGCACTGCTGTTGAGGTATTCCATTTATTTTATGAGCGGTTCTCTGTAAACTCGTCATTTTTCACATGAACTCTGTTCGGGCATGGTTTTTTAAAATATTCGTATAATCATAATACTATTGCTCAGAAAATGAATCTATTACTTTGGTTTGAAAGAGGGCCAATTGAAGTTTGTGTTTTTCTGATAAATCATGATAGGGGGGTAAGTTCCCTGCCTAGTATAACTAGGCAGGGGACTTACCCCCTATCTGCCTAGTATAACTAGAGTCCTTATATAGAAGCTTTGCTGCGCTTCAATACAGGGACTCTAGTATAACTAGGCAGGGGTCTGTGCCAGGAGACTGTGGTTTTGTTCTTTGTTGCGTAATATCTGCAAAACTATCGGAACATAATTAGTTACGAGACTTTCCTATAAATTTAAGCACAAGTCGTAGACATAAAAAGTAATATGTTTCATAATTAAACTAATTGACATTAATAAAATCACCTCCAGAGAACTGTTTTCGCAACAACCCTGATGCATACTTTCATCACAAATGTGGCTCTCAAACTAAACAAAGTATCGTTTCAACACCGTTCTCAGCAATTTCAGCAAATTCATCACGGAACGCGGGAGCGTCCCGCCCCGCCAAGAAAACCAAATACAAGCCGCCAAGAAATTTCCGTCGCCAATAAAAATGTAAAAGAGCGACTAGGACTGTTTACGCGAGTAACCAAACTGGTGTTTTCACCCCTCTGTATCTCTGCCCCATAAAGATCCTTAGAGTTCATTTTTGGTATACTCAATCTCCAGCGGCTTCTGACGGCACATACTAAAGCAAAACATCCAGGACCCTCAGGGGGAGGGGTGATATATGTTATAAAATCGCTATTTTTCGCACTTTTTGAAAATTGTTTGACAGGGGTCCAGACTAAACGGTAACTCGGATTGAGCTCTGCTTTTGCACCAGAGATGGGCGTATTTGTATTCGTAAATCCGAATCCGAATCTGATTCACAATATCTTAACGTGTCAACCCGAATGCGAATACATTTGTATTTACAAATGTGAATTCGAATTGATTCGTATTTGCAAGTGTGAATCCGAATCCGAATTTTGAATTTACACCTATGAATACGAATCCGAATCTTTTCGGATTTACACCTATGCATCCAAATCATTTCGGATTCACATCTATAAATACGAATCCATTTAGATTCACACTTGGATTCACTAAAAAATTCAATTCAAAACTCAAATGTAAACAAATAAATAATTACTTGTCTGTGCTTCGACCTTCATTCGTTTGTCTGTACCTCGCTATAGGTCGAGTTATGGGGTTTCTCACCTGGATATTTCTAAAGTATCGACTCCTCAGGATCTTAAAATTTTGTATATTGGCGTCAAAGTAATTGACTGAAAATGAATTTCCTACTGTTTTGAGCCAAGAGTCAAATACAATTGGTCCCAGGCTTCGGAAGTTCATAAATAGTTAAAAATTATGAATTTAAGGTCATAAACATAAAAATATCTCTAATTTTTGGGA
>JAXGGA010017009.1:0-25340 GCA_038373865.1 Uloborus plumipes | reverse complement strand
TGAAGTGCGACTATCTTGATGAAAAAAGTGTCATTTTAAAGGATTTTTTCTGCTCTTTCGAAATATGTGCTTATTTTGTGCGTAGACCCAACAGGAACTTCAGAAATTGGTCTTTTTCTCAGAATTTTGTTTTTTTGTGAATTTTCCTTAAATATACCATAACTCGGTTACGGTTACGAATTGACACCGCTAATGGGTGGTTCTATACTCCACTTGGGCTCTTCTATCACCCCTTTTCGTATGGCAGATTCGATCGAACTCACCCTGTATATATATATATATATATATATTATATATATATATATATATATATATTATATATATATATATATATATATTATATATATATATATATATATATATATATATATATATATATATATATATATATATATATATATATATATATATATATATATATATATATATATATATATATATATATATTATATATATATATATATATATATATATATATATATATATATATATATATATATATATATATATATATATATATATATATATATATATATATATATATATATATATATATATATATATATATATATATATATATATATATATATATATATATATACAGGGTGTCCACTCCAATCGTGGACCAATAGCTAATTTCTAAACCGTTGGAGATAAGCATATAGTTTATTTGGGAAAACATCTCCAAATTATGAAAGGAATTTTGGGTCTATTCAATGTTTTTCAAAAAATCAAATTTTGAAAGAGTTACGACATTTAAATTTTTATACAGCCCCCCAATCCTATCAATCATATTTAGTAAAACATTCTTGACACTGTAACGTTTAAAACAAAAAAAAAATCACTCTTCTACCACAAAAATTGCCCGAGTTATGACGTTTTGAAAAATCAAGATTTTGAAGGATTTCGCATACGGTCCCTTAAGCGATCTCTCGATGACGTCATGAAACAATGCAAAATCTTGATTTTTCAAAACGTCATAACTCGGTCAATTTTTGTCATAGAAGAGTGATTTTTTTTTTAGTTTTAAACGTTACAGTGTCAAGAATGTTTTACTAAATATGATTGATAGGACTGGGGGCTGTATAAAAATTTAAATTTCGTAACTCTTTCAAAATTTGATTTTTTGAAAAACATTGAATAGACACAAAATTCCTTTCATAATTTGGAGATTTTTTCCCAAATAAACTATATGCTTATCTCTAAAGGTTTAGAAATTAGCTATTGGTCCACGATTGGAGTGGACACCCTGTATATATATATATATATATATTATATATATATATATATATATATATATATATATATATATATATATATATATATATATATATATATATATATATATATATATATATATATATATATATATATATATATATATATATATTATATATATATATATATATATATATATATATATATATATATATATATATATATATATATATATATATATATATATATATATATATATATATATATATATATATATTATATAGTTTCTTTTTTTTTACCTTTTTTTTTTGTAAGAAGAAAAATAACATCTTACAGGTCGAAGTTCAAATAAGTTGAAATACAGTATCTGCCTGTATTTTCAAGGAATTATGTTTTATTTGTCTGTTTATATTAGTGTGCGTTTCCACAAAATTTTAATAACCCTTTTATACAACCGTCCGTCCAACAAAAGTCATTTAAATCAATACAGGTTCTTACTTATTAGCGTCGGTTACATTCCAAGAGTCGTACAATACATCAATGTAGATGTTTTGTTAATACATAGTGTCAATAAAGTTGGGGGGGGGGGGATCATTGATAATATTTTGTTTAAAGTTACTTCGTTTTAGAGTTTAAGTGTTTAATATTTCTGATACATATTAGATGAGTTCCCAAGCTTATAGACTTGTAATATTATTTATTTCAACATATATATGTTCCCTCCTGCAGTAGGACGATAAGGAATATTTATGTTTGGAAATTTTGAAACACAATATTGGAATTGTTGCAATTTCAATTATTTCTATGATACTTTCGTTTGATTATGCAAACTATCGTTCGATTACATGTACCATTTCTGCAACTGAGTTGCAGCATCCCATTACAGAAATCATTTTGGCATATATGTTGATTGTGTATGTTTAAGCAAAAGGCTATTACCTTAATGCGTTCCCATATAAATACTGCGTCACACACAAATATGCCAGCTTAACGTGCATTACTCTGATTGCAATTTACTGAATAACATGTTTCTCCTTTGTTCAATGAAAAGCATTTATCATGAGGAAAACATAGTTAAATGGGATTAGAGTCGTACCACTTCTTCACAAACAGAAGGTAATCATGAAAGAACCGTTTATAAATTTGTTTCAAAACTGAAATTTTTAAATGAAATTAAATTAAATATTTTTGATTTGGAAGAAGAATAGGTAGATTTAGAATCCTATATTTAATTGAGAATATGGATATAGATAAAACAAAATGTTTTAAGGATGTGATTTGAATTGTTCAATCCTGGATACGATCGGCACTTGTAAAGTTTAACAGAAGCAAACTGCATGTTTAGTACCTCTTGTAACCGTTTGAAAAATTAAACTTTTTTATTTTCTGTAAAAAAAGGAAAGGTCTTCTTTTTCATGTGCTTAGTAAACCAAGAACAAGGCTTATTAAACAAAATACAGCTCATAATTCTCAACTATGGTGTAGCACATATGGCGTTGGGTCTTATAGGGTTTCAAAGATTTTTATAGAAGTGTCATTTGATATAGCTATATATTTTATGAACATTTTGGCTCACATGGTGAGTTTTAATCAACCTACAACTTTAAAATAAATAAACCGAAAAACGCTAGATATTTTTTTTTCAATTAAAAAGAACTTTTCGAAAAGAAAATAGTTGGACTGTGTTTTCAGCGTGAGAACCTTATAAGACGATATAGTAGCGCAACCTAGTCACAAAGTTATCATTTCCTTGTGCACGTGTTTCATTCTAGGATTTTAAATAACCACTGCATTAAAATCGGAAAAGAAAATGTTTTTTCTCTTGCATGGTCCTTTAGCATGAATAATCTTTCTTTAAACTGCTTTTTTTGTTACTGTTTCTTTATACTTCATAAAACTCTAAAAGTAAGACCTCATTTCAGTTTCGTTTTGAATCGGCAAAATATATCTATTGCCTGTGCCTATTTTTTGAAAAATCGCCGTTAAAAATGAAATTAAATTTTTGAACTGCTGTGAAGCGCAAATGCTTTGCATGGGTTAGCTAGTATACATTAACTTCACTTCGATATTTAATAACAATGATTTGATTTGCTATTAAAAGGAAATGATTAATAACTTTTGTCATTACATGAGCAGCTTTTATCAAATAAATGCGCAACTATTTTTTTTTCTATCTTTTAGCCAAAGACTTTTTTATATATTTAGCATTTTCGTCACTACAGGTGATAATGTATTTTGTGAGGGCAACATTAAAAATACATCAAAAAATGTTTTTACTTCAAATCATGCATTTTGCCAGAAAGCGAAGGAAGTAAGAAAAGCGAAAAGAAAGACGAAAAAAAATGTGCTAAATTTTCTGCTTCAGTGTGAATTATGCTCAAATGCTTCATCAATTATCCTTTAAAAAAATCTAAGGAGTGAATAATGCTTAGTGAAAAAAATCTTCAGAGGATGCGAGATTTATTTTGATTGATAAACTAATTAATGCTTCATAATTAGCATGTTTATTAAACATAAAAAAAAGCATGTGCAAAAAAATCTACACAAAAATATTTTTTAGGTAAATCCTGAACGACATCCAAACACCTTTTTTGTGAATGTACGCTGCATAAAATGTAATTACGGAAAAGAATCTCGGAAATAGAGGTAAAACTTGCTTGGTTCAATTTTTTATTTAACTAATATCATAGAATCTGCTTAATTAACTTTTGTCCTAATCAAATAATTATAAACAGAACGTGATATGCTTAAAAAATTAAAAATATATTTCCATCATTTTTTTTCTGCTAAAAAAAAGCTTGGTTTAGAGCTGTTAAATTTTGTTAACTATTTAATATACAAATAAATGCTTACTTTTAACTTTTTTGAAGATTAAGGCAATACACAGAAATATAAAAGCAAGCTAAACACCTTGTTTGGAGCCATTTGGTACATCCGCAGTGCCAGAAAAACAGCTCCAGTTCATCCAATGTATTAACGTTTTTTATGAAAGTTATTAATACATGGGAATGAGTGTTATAACTTTTGTAAGAGGACATTATTGAGAGGAAAAAAAAACTAATTCTTTATGCTGTTATTGTGAATGTGTGTTGTTTTTCTTTCAAATTGCTTTTGTGTTGTTAAATTATTTTCTCTAGCTCTGCACCTCGATATAAGTCAGAAAATATGTTGCAAAACACTCCTGAAATTTGATGAATATGACTCTAAAGTAAGTTACAGGACAAGAAGTTAATAAATTCAAACTTTTAATGATGGGGGAAAATCCCGTTAGAGAGTTCGTTCATGACTGGAACAAGTGAAAAATGTTTCTAACCATTAGTGCAGGAAGATAAGGGGCTTCAAAATAAAGTGAAAATGGTACTTTTTCACTTTATTTGGCGAAGTTTGGCCGCCCCTAAGAGGATTCAAGGGAAAAAGCAAATAAGCTTCCCGAAAGTCAATCAGATATTGACAATAAGACAATAGAACAATTGACAATAAGACAATAGAACAATTGACAATAAGTGTGATTACGTAATCGTGAAAAAATACTTTGGTTGGTGCTCAACGGTGCAGATATAATCGAAATTCGAAATATATCGATTTCAGAAAAACATCCGGGAACAACTTTCGGAATTTTTGTGGGTCACAAGAACTTTTTTTGCAGGAAATAAAAAAAATCGTGTTTTCTAAAATCATTCGGAGAAACCACTGCAAAATTTTGAGCGAAAACTGTTAAAAATTTTCCTGAAATTTAACGGTAAATGTTACTGGCATCCATGTTGCCAGTAACTTTTACCGCAAAATATTTTTTACTGTAAAATTTTATGGAAGAGAAAACGAGAATTAAAAAACGCGAGATACGAACGACAAGGATCGAACCTGGGACCCAATTTTTTCACATTGCTTTACTATCCGCTGTACCAGATGAAACACAACGGGAGAGTAAAAATAGGGTATCAACTGCATCTCACAGTAAGTCACGTGGTGATCAATTGGCGCTGCAATCGCAATTTTTTTATCGGTACAATTTACTGTAAACAAAATTCTGCAAGGTAAACGCTACATTTTACAGTAACATTTACCATAAAAGCTTCCTGAATCTTTAACAGTGAAATCAAAATCTGACCTGCCTGACTCTTATAAAAACTGCCTCCTAAACATTCAAAAGTCCTGGTATTACTGAGTATAATCTCACAACATATAGTTTAACTATTATTTTTTTCTACTTTTTAATAAAACGTAAATCCTCTTATTTGAATGACACACAAGGGGTTTAAGTGATGCTTAAGCGAGTAAAAATTCGTCTAAGTAAATACTTTCTTTAATCCCTTTTATGAATAGATATTAAATATGGCTATTATAGTACTTGCTTGGCGACAACTACAGTAATGATAAACTGTTTGAGATATATTAAAATCCCTAGGATTAAACAATTGTGAAAAGAAGATTTTACTTCTGATATACAGGGGGCGGCAGTTATAGCTCTTATATTTGATACTGTTGTTTCTTTGGTGTTAGTACTGTGGCATAGTCATTGTTCTGCCTTAAATAACAGTGTAGTGTACCATTTTAATTGCGGTCATTGAATTTACTTTTCATTGTTGTATAACTGTACTGCAGCTACAATACTAAACTACTGTCAAGTGACGAAACCCATTTTCATTTGTCGATTGGAGTAACATAATTTTCCAGTACTGATGGGATGTAAATAATACCCTACAGATCCATGAATAACCTCTCTACTGCTAAAGTTTTACCGTATGGTGTGATGTTGCTGATTTTGGAACTGCAGTAGTAAAACTAATTTCTACTCGATGCAGACACTACTGAAGCTCCTCAAACTGGTTTTAATATACTAGACGGGTTTTGATTTGAGGTTCTAATAGTGTGATATTGCATTTTCTAATATCAAATGCTACTTTAAAGTGTCTATTGGAAGTTTTAGAAGAACAATTCCCCATAAACCATAAAAAATAGTATTTTTATGAAAACGAAATTTAGTGCCGTCAATTGAGATACTTTTCGCCAAGTGGGACATCTTTAATTATTTTTTGTCGTCCCCAAAACAGCTATTACTAAGGTAGTGTTTTCCTCTCACAAAAACACTTCAGCAGCTATTAAATGGTTTTGGATTTAGGTACAGAGTCGAATATCACAGTTTTCCAAAACTTAAAAATATGTTCTACTTGGCAAAGTTGTTCTCGGTAACGGTAGCTCTTTTTTTTTGCGAGTTGATGATTATTACCCATCAAATATTCAAAGTAGCATATGATAAAATATAGTGGGCTCCGGACAGGCCCCCGTTATTGGGGGGGGGGGGGGCAGGGGGTTCATTTATTCCCTCCCCTGACTTTGAAAAGTCAATGCGTGGGCGTGGTTTTTGATGTCTTCCGATGAAATTGCATTGTGTTTGGACCGTTTGCCCCATCCCCCCTGGAAAAACTTGAAATGACGGCCCTGGTTCCGGATTATATGAAGAATAAAGTGACAAGGCTGATGCAGAAAAAATAGTTTCCCCCACCCATAAACATAAAGACCCAAAAAGTATTTTTTTTTAAATCTTTATTTCGTTTATGTATTGCAGAACATGAAATCAACATAGACAAAAATTCATTGACTGCGAAGATAAGGTAAGGTACATTATACAATAAATCAAACAGTATTGCACTGCACCATACAAAAGTAAAATAAACACAGCCAAGCTCACATTATATTAGCTAAAGCTTTAAATTTGTAAATTTAAATCTTTTTTTTTTTTTTTTTGTAAAAGTACGTTTCTTGGTTCGTGACTGTTTTTCTTAGCCTCAGTTTTTCAGTCAGTTGTGAGTGGACATATTGCTTTGCTGAACTGTTTTCGTAACTTTCTCCAAGTATGATGACTTCTTCAAAAGCCGGATATTGAGCCCGGATGCTCTTCTAAATACTACAGCAGTATTTAGAAGAAAATCCGGACCTAAAGCAGTGTTAAGTGGATATTTCTTAGTTAAATGCATTGACCCCTCTCGATACTCCCCGAAAATAATAATTTTGTACCTTAAAGCCAGACTAACTTAAGTCTTTTTGTAACTTTTCAGGAAAGGGCGAAAACGATTGTTGGATGCATGCAAAAGATGGAACTGGCTCTCTTTTGAGATTGTTTAATAATTAAAGGGCTTGCGAGGGAGATGAAGGGGTTATGTGACAAAAACAGAAATTGCGAGTAATAAAGTTCAAAGTTTTATTGTTTTAGTTTATGCAGCTTTTTTGGTTCCTGGTTTTGTCATTAGTGTGCGTATGAAATTGGTCTATTGAAACATCTGTTACGGCCAAAGCCCGAAGTTGGCCACTTCGCGAAGTGGCCAATATCGCCTCAAAATGATCGGCCAATGTCCGATCTTTCCTTGATTTCGGGGTTTGGCCAGCCAGTTCGCGAAGTGGCATGTGGAGATCGGCCAAAGTAAGAAGAAAAACGTCATGAGAAAATGTTGTGTGTTTGAATACCGTAATGCTAATGATAATCACATTATAGCTGCCACAGAGGAGTTTTTCGTCGAATCCGCCTTCTTAGGTGCCTGCACTACAAAAAATAAAATGTTGTTTTTACAGTATAATGCTGAAAGCACACTGCAAAAACGGAGCTGTTGTTTTTACAGCTTTATAGTGGCAGCCGAGGTTCCAATTTAAAACTAAAATGCACAGAAATAAACTGTAAAACTAGCAATTTTAGTTTCTTACTGTAAACTTAGCAATTTTAGTTTATTGCCGTAAAATTTAGCTGTATTATACTGTAAAATCAACAGTATAACACTGGCAGCAGAGGTTCCAGTTTAAAACTAAAATTGTGTAAAATTATCAATTTTACTGTTTATTACCATAAAATTAACTGTATTATACTGTGAACACAACAGTAAAATACTAGCAGCGGAGATCCCAGTTTAAAACTGTAAAATGCTCAGTAATAAACTAAAACTAGCAATTTTACAGTTTCTTACTGTGAAATTACTATAAATTTAGCTGTACTCTAAAATCAACATTTATTTTTTACAGTAAGGCCTGAACGGCGCAGTGGGTCTGCCCGTCAGTTTGTAATCTCAAGAGGCGCGGGTTCGATTCCCGCCTTTGCCCTGGGTGTAACTTCCTTCTCTGTGCTGTAAATTCTTTCCTTCAATAAAATCTGTATTGTACTATCTGTGGAGGCAAGGCGCATAGTACGCAGTCCTCATGTGTGTCGAAGTTTATTGACTTCTAGAATAGAATAGAATAAATTTTTTACAGTATAATATCGTCCTTCGGAACAAAGGTCAAGGATGTACGGTAGCCAGGAGCGGATTCAGGGGGTTGTCAAAGGGTCAGCTGATCCCCCTTTGTATTAAAAAAAACTAATTTTAACAGTAACACAGTCATTATCAATCATTCTTTCAATGAATCAAATATTTTATACATGTATTAATAATGAGCAAAAAAGATTAAATTTTATTTGCTTAAAGAATTTTATAATTCCAATATTCGTTGCATGTTGACAATTAGTAAATTTTATATTTATAGTTCTTCCAATAGTAAATTTTTATCAGAATAAAGTTGTAGTTAATTTAGTTGAATATTATAAAAATATTACTTGCTGTGCAGTATTGTATGGTTTTGAAGAAGGTTTAAATTTTACATGCTTCGTTTTCCTTCTACTTAACTGATACTTTTATAAGGTAAAAAACAGTAATCCCTCGTAATATTGTTCTCGTTGGGGGAAAAGAAAAATGCGCGATATATCCGAAAACACAATATAACCGAGGCCATAAAATAACGATTTAATTAACGTACAAATAACTGGCTTGTGTACCTAGAAAAAGATTAGTATATTATCATATGAGGACTATTTTCGTAGTGTAAGCACAGAAGAAAATTTGTTTACCCACTGTTCTCTAAAAAATGGTTTAAAATATTTATTGTTTTAAACTGCAATACGAATAGAAAATTGCCCTTTAAACTGGAACGAATTCATATATAAGTTAAACATACTAGTTTTTTTCTTTGATTAAAAAATAACGTATTTTTTCTGAGAAATATCACTTTTGTTTTCGAAGGTGACAAGTGTGAAGCGATTTTTTTTTAATTCATTTTTTTCACGAGCCAATAAAAAAGCACGATATATCCGAATGAGCGATCTAACGAGGGTTACTGTACCTGCAACTGAAACTTGTCCCCCTTATAAAATTTCCGGATCCGCTCCTGACGGTGGCCCTAGGTAGGCTGTAGCCTGACGAAAGAAGTTTTAGTAAGCAAGGATCTCACAGTACCAGAAAACTCCTGGTCTATTATAAAAATTTCCTCTCCCTTGGAGAAAACAAGTAAAATAACCAACAAAAGAACTATTTAAGTATTACTTCAGCACATCGAACATTGGCCAGGGAGATCCGGCCACTTCGGGAAGTGGCCGGCTAAAGTCGCATAAACGCAATTCAATTCCTGTACATCGAACATTGGCCAAACGCCCTGGCCAATGAGCGAAGTGGCCGGCCAATTCGCGATCTGGCCAGACTTCGGGCTTTGGCCGTAACATATCTACTGTTTGATATACCAAGTTTTGTTTGCTTAATTGCACCCATTGCTTACCATTGTACATAATGTTCATTTTTTAAAATGTAATTTCGCTCTTTCATCCACCAAGCCCTTCTATTGTGAAGGCATTACTTTATTTAATTTTAATTATAATAACGTTTTCATGGGATAGATGCGGCATAAGGTTCTACATACAGTGCAGTTAATAAAGTGAAAATTGCCTCTTTCGAACTTACGTCGTTCTCGTTCTGAGGTACAGACTCGTAGACAATCGGAATTTAACTGTACGGAAAAATAAGAATAAACATAACTAAATGAAATCAGTTTGCCTTCCGTTTCAAATGTGTTTATTGAATCAATTCGATTTTGCGTTTATTGTCAAGTTGGATTGTTTCCTTCTTGATTGATTGTATCAATTCGAAGTAAAGATGGGCCGTGGTAGCCCGATGGGTAAGGCGTCGAACTCGTAACCAGATAGTCACTGGTTCGATCTTAGCCGATTAAAGATGCACCGTCATTACTAATCGCGGCTGGTCGGTGTAAAATAAGGGACGTGGTCACAAAGACCTCCAAGTGAAACGGTACCTCTGGGCCAGGGGGTTTGTCTATCCTTTGTCGGGATCAAAGGAGCATAGCTCTCTGTGCTAAATCGTAGTTCTACCTGTAATAGTGCTCGTTAAAACTGAAGCCGTACTTCTTCCACCTTAAATCGGGTAGATATGTCTACTTGAGCTCGGGTTCCCGAGTGGTTTCAGAAATAGCAACAAGCAAGCAAAGATGGTTGAGCACTAAACTTAAAGATTGAATAAAACTAGTACAAATATCGAGATACGCTCTTATTTGCTTCGGAGCAAGAGATTGTGTAGTAGCCCTGGTTGATGCTACTAGAAACCTTGATTTATATAAACGTTTTAATGAAAACCTACTTAGTTAGAGATCTGACTTTACTCAATATTTAAAAAAGTCAACATATGCCCCTCTGCTTGAATTTCAACCGCTTGCTTGAATAGTTAGAGATATCTTATGCTCGTATATGATGCAGGTAATTATTATCGCGAGAAAACTCGGGTGAAACTAAATGATTTGACACCTAAAAAAATTAAAAATTCACTTTACACACCACATAATTTGTTTTGTTTCGTTTCTTTGTATTTCAAAATCAAATTTAAAAAGTTGATGATTTTTGCGATGTTTATCAAAAAGAAAAAACAATGTATGGCAAACGGTTAAATCTGAACATATTTGATACATGAAACAATTTGTTAATTCTTTCAAAAAATTTAATGATCTTTGGAGGAGGTATAAACCGTGGATCAAAAATATAGTCTAAATCAGCTTTGAGTTCTCAACAAGTGTTTAAAATTAAAAATAATCTAGCCAAATATTGTCGATTAGAAATATATTTTTATAGTAAGAATGAAATTTAAAAATTCAGTTAGTCTTTTTATTTTTAATTTCGTCCGTTTCGGCTTTATTCTTACGGAATGAAGGTTATTATATTAAGCAGAAAATAAAACCCCATCTTCTTTTAAAAAATGTAATTATCGTATGTAAATTTTTTCATTAGATTTTGCAGGGTAGATTTCTTGTTTCGTTTAATTACGGGAATAAATCCTTCCCCATTTCATACTTCGTTATCAAGGAAAATAAAATAAAACTGAAAATAATACTGTATATATATCCGTATTTTTTTGTTTGTCGTGTGCCAGTCAGGCTGGCAATTTGGGGTGCGCTGTTTCACTTTTGAAACTGTACCGTAATTTTGGTGTGAATCCCGACTTCCACAGTACACTCATGCCATAGGGACCCGTTTATAGGGTAGGCAACTATTCAGAGCACAACACATTCACACAAAGAAAGGACAAGGACAGGAGAGAGAAAGCACATCCATGCCCAAGCTGGATCTCGAACCCGGGTCCACATCATCCGTGGCAGGCTGCTCTGACCACAAGACACGGTGGCCGGCATATACTATATCCTGAGTGAAATTTAAGGCTTGATGGGCCTATGTAATTGCCTGTTTTGTGATCTTCACGTTATGTTAGTACATATAACTGATGTAAAATGACGAATTAAAAAAATGCAGTTCCATGGTGCTTTTCAATTCATTTCAGATATGAGAATGTTTAAGAAAGTTAAAGAAACTTGTTCGTCGCAAAAAGCAATAGCAAAAGCAATGCCTCCTTAGAGAATTTTTTACAAACAAACTGTGAAATATTGCAGTAAAATCATTTAATAAGTTTACTAATTGATGTGATTAAATGTTTGAATTGATATTTCTTGCTACGTTTCTAAAATGGAAAGGTTAATCAATTTCTACTATTTCTACAAGTGTGAGACAATTTTGTGCATGTTGTTAAAATTATTACATTATGCAACACCAAAGAATCAGTTCCATATCTCGATTAGTAATTTATATTAGGTATACATAGTGTAAACCAGAAAAAAATATGTATTATCACGTCTCAAAGCATTTGAGCTTTTTAGTTTTATAATTAAAGAAATTTTAAATCACTTTTTTTCAACAGTAAATCTTTTTAGTGAGTGGTAGCTGCAGGTCGGTTTTTTTTGCACTATATTGCAGTAATATATTGCACTGTATTGCAGTGAATCTGTTGAAGTTATGGTTTCATATCTTGCTTAATGCATAGCATCAAACTGTTTCTACTGTATTATACATAAAAAAAATGGCATTCACCTTAAGGTATATGCTTGAAAAACTCGGTAAATATCACAACATTTTTAAAATCTATTATACATAAAGTTACAGCTGAGTTTCAAAGTCTCAGACCTGTGAGAAAAAAACAGGGACTTTAGCAGCGCTTTAGACCAAGATTATAAGCATTAATTTAGTTTTTTTTTTTTATCCTAATTTGTCTTTTAAAAAAATGACAACCGATTTCATGCCTCAAAAGATTTTTACAAAAAACAAAGAAAAAATATCTTTGCTTAAGCACCAAGTGATACGACAAGTTTAAATTCACTTGAATAGACATCAGGAAAAAAAATTAAGATGGGTAAAATTAAAAATGTTTTCTTAGCGTCGTTTAATTTATACGAGTTTTAGGAGGAGATGAGGTGCGTAAGGATATATTGATTTACAGGTGGCAAGGATAGACCAAAAAAATCAGGCACAAAATCGAAGATTTTAAACAGTTGTTTAAAACGTAAGCTCAAAAGTTTTCCAATTCATTTAATCTTTTCTTCTTAAACTAGTCCTGTTTGAATACTCAACTCGATGGGGAAAGTTCATTGGTTGAATGGCTTTCTAAACAAAGAAAATTTAATGCTTTTTTAATCCTCATAGTTTCAAAGTTTGATCTTATTTGCATTGTTTCTCAAACATATCTAAATAAAAATCAAAATTTATGCAAAATGTATTAAATATTGTAAAATACAGCATTACATTTTATGGCAAATGAGAGCTATTAATACATGGAATCGTCTTAATTTCATTTGCTTTGCAGTCAAAGTTGAATATCGGTACGAAAAACACCTTCCCACAGAGAGAGACAGAGAGAGAGAAATTGGTTTGGATATTTTCAAGGTTTGAATATATTTTTTTTTCAAAAGCCATCAGCTTCAACATACCTGAGGACTGCGTACTGTGCACTTTGCCTCCTGACAAACACAGGACAGATTCACGGCACAGAAAGGATGAAATAACATCCATGGGCAAGGCGGCATTCGAACCCGCGACCACTTGCTTACGAGGAGAGTACTCTACCTCTAGGCCCACGTGGCCCCCGAATATATTTTATGACATTTTTCATAGAAGGGAAACTAATTTTGCACGCGTGAAACATACGAAAACAATGCTAATAAGATAAAAATCATAATTGTTGCTATTGTTGTCTTGTGACAGCTATGCTGGCAATTTGGGGTGCTTGCTCTACTTTTTCAACTGGACCCTAATTTAGTGTAAAGTCCAACTTCCACAGTACTCACGTGTCATAAGGACCTACCTATAAGGTAGGCAGTCATTCACAACACAACAACACATTCACACGAAAGACAAATAAAAGACAAAGAAATTACATCCATGCCCTAGCCGGGACGGGAACCTTGATCCTCTCAATCCGCGAACTTCTAAGCGGCCGGCCAAGGATTCTCTTAATTTTCCAAGGATTAAATGGAAACTGGTAAGTAAAGAAGATATGAGTACTGTTTTATTTTTTAATATACAAAGTATTAGACATTTCCTGTTTCAAAAATATAGTAAAACATGAATGCAACATGAATGTTCCTGCCTCAGCCCTTGTTTAGGGGCGGTTACTCATTGCTTTATGAATGCAACTTTCCGAAATATTCAATAACTTTTCTCTATATTTTTCACGATACAAATTTTTTTCTACAAAAAACAAATAAATAAAGAAAAAAAAATGCTTGATCAAGTTCTGAAAGTGAATTTTCATTTTTCAGTGCTTTCGTCTATAATTTTTCTGTAATATTAAAATAAACCTGTTTCATTGTGCTTCATAGCATCACTATAACTTTGAATAAGTTTCTTCGATTTTTTTTGTTATGTTATGTGCTTAATGGATAAAGTTTTTACTTGACTATTAAAGCCATGACAATTACTTTTAAAATGTTTTACTTTATAACAAAAAACAATGATGAAACTGAAAATTGTATGAAATAAAACCTTTCTTTGTGCTAATTTTTACTAGTAAATGTGTTTAGTTTTGGCAAAAATATTGAATATATATGTATTTTTTAGAAGTTAAAAATGTAAGAAACTAGAAGAAATCCGTATTTTCGACGTAAATAGTCAAGTTTTAACGTCTTCAAAAAGCAAATCATGTGCTAGCACCAAATTAAGTCATAAGAACGAATTCTTATTTAACACATGTTATCACTCTGTTAATGATTTTCAGTAAGCTAATGTACCAACTATTTGCCAAAAGAAACGTAAGAAATGCATATTAACTTCGTCTGAAAAATTGTTATATGGGTTTTAATGGAGGTTTGATGAAAAATTTAACTAATAGTTTCCAAGCTACAAATATAAATAAAACAAAGCACGCTTTCGTTTCATATTTCTACATTTATTATGTTAATGAAACGGCCATGCAAAATGAGGGTTAAAAATCATCCAAAGTGGCCATTAGCAACACTTTTTTAAATTTTTCTTTTTGTAAAAGTAAGCAAATCGTTCAATTTGATTTATGCCGACATAAATTTCGAATTTTCTTTCAGTACTAATGAAGGAAGCAATGTAATTTAATGGTTTACTAAGCTTTCAAAAATGTAAAAATAAACTGCCAGAAATGGGCATTTTTCATTATCGAGTACTTGCAAATTAGCATTAAGAAGTCATTTAGTTTATATTTGGAAGCATTTGTTTTCTTCCGCTTTCGCAATGTCAAATAAATTAAAGCGGAATAAATATTTCGCAACAAAACTACAAACATATTTATTGGTATACTTTTTCTTTCATACGACGACCGAATGCACATTAGTTCGTAATTTAGTTTGTAATTACTTTTCATTATAAGTTTAAATAAGAGTTGAAATGAGTTTCAATTTAAAAATCATTATAAATAAAATTGAGCAAGATGAAAAACAAACAGTATAATTTAAGTAAAATGCAAAGTTTTCAAAAATATGAACTTGTAAGGAATAGTAAAGCACCAATTTGCAGAACATTGAAGACACATGTTTCGGATTAAAATGAATATATTTTTCAACCAAACAGAATGCTGTTGTTATTGATTTAAACACTCGGGTATCCAAGTCTGATTATGAAATGCTACTTGATTTATGGCAGAACGGTACAACTTCCGTTTTAAAGACCACCATGGAGGCAAAAGTACAATTTTGTTCACACATCTGCGTGAGATATAATATAAGCATCATCTTAACATCAATATTTCGATAGTTTTGATTCATTCCAGAAGCGGAACAATTTCAGGAAGTACCTTCTGAGTTGTTATGGAAAGGTTACTTGGATGATTTTATGAACACGACATACTTATCGTGCTCCAGACACCTATAGAAAACCCGGAGGATCTTCGCCCACTCGACATCAAACGTCCCGGATCCCTCCACTTACGAGGTAAAACTTTAGGCCTTGGTTTTCTAGAACGCGACAATCGTCGCCGACGCCGAACGCGACTGCACGCTGGAATCAGAATCAGTTTGATTGGAGCGTGGCGTGAAGCGACGTCAATCTGCAGCTCAGGAGCATGCGCAGAAGAATTGACGATTTCACTTCAGAGAAATTGACGATTTCACTCCTAGGAACGCAGGGCTTTACGAATCAAGCCACCATAGCAGAGACAACTAAGTGAGCTCATGGATTAAAACATCTAACAAAAGCAGCTAGGTGGAACAACAAGATAGTTTAAATAAATAAAAAAGAATATCACCTAAACAATTATGATGTAATTTTAAACCATAAAAGAACCATTTGGAATTTAAAGAACGTTCGAAAACTTTGAAGATAAAGTGAATTTAGATCGATAAAAAAAGCAATTTCTGCTTGTCACAAGTTTTCTTAACATGACGAGTGAGCCAACTTCCGGATTGATAAAATCCAGACAAAACATTTTTTGTCGCCGAAAAATTACGCTGGGTGAAGCTCTAATATGTGACGTTTCAGTTCCGATAGAAAATTTTCATTTCTGCTGCATTGAATTACAGGTAAGATCTTTTCAATCTTGCCTTTTCTGTTTCTACCAAATGAAGTGTCATGTCGGCAGCGGAATTTAAGACACAAAATAAAGTAATTTTTCAATTTATTTTTGCATAATGGAAAAGAAACCTATTGTCATGGACATAATAAGGTGCTTTTATTTTCGAATCTTTAATTAGGGATGTTCAGGTATCATATTGCGAGAATTTTGTCATGTTGGCAGCGGTCATGTCGGCAGCGCCAAAGTAGAAGGTATTTGTTACGAAACTGATGCGTGCGTTACCGATGGTTTTTCGCAATTTTTTCTTCGTGTTATGAGTTTGTTGAGTTTTAAAGTACACAGATATATTCAAGTGCATCGTTTTTCCTGCCAAATTTTCCCATTTTAGCAGTTTATTCATTGTTTTTTAAATGGTTAAAAAAGATGACTTTTTCCGCAAAATTTGAGTTTTCAAACGAAATTATTGCCTTTTTCAACCTCTTCTCTTTTCCATCAATATTCCGACCTTCGTTCCTAACTACTGCACCCAAAAATATAATTTTGTTTTAAAATGGAAAACTTACAAACAGTTTAGTGAAAATCTCCCTCCCCCGCCAAACTCTGACTGTATTGCTCTAATTTCGTTTTTTAAGATTGTGTTAAGAATTTTATTTTATTTTCATTTTTAACTATTAACCTCTTTATCTGTTTGAAAAAAACTTTGTCGCACTTATTTAGACTTTAACTAACTTTTAATTAGTCTCTAATTTTATTTACAAAACTAAAAAGCGTTCAGGCTCTGAAAATATTATTATATTCTAAGTAATAATTGTTTTATTTTTGAACATAAAAGGTAGTGAAAATGTTTACTTTTCACACTAAGTGTAAAATCTGTAATATTTGTCAGTTCGGTAGCATTCTCATCATGCCGGTAACGCTCAAAGACAACCCCTCTAAAGGGGGGGGGTAAATGTTCACTTTGACCGTGCCCCGAATTTTTAAAAAATATTGTTACTAATGTGTATTTGAAATACCCAATTAATTTAATTTTCTGAGTATCTTTAAAAATTGAAATTTTCCATGGTCAAATTGGCACTTTTCCTGATATTCACCCTTATATATCTTTTTTATTTTACTTTTTCATTTTAGCAAAGCGGTATTTATGAAATTCTGCTACTACAATTGCCTAGATTTATTTTCCTTGTTAAACTATTACATGATGTTATACTATATACTTAAACAACATAACATAGTGTTTTCTTTAATCTAAAATTTTCAATTAAGATTTAACATGTCTACATAACATTTTCTACCTACACGTAATACTTCATTTATTTCTGAAATTGTGAATGTGAATTTAGCACCATATAAATAGAATAATTATTATTTGTTTATTATGCTCCAATGCAATTTCGAAATAGAATTTCAATAACACAGATGAATAGGTGTCCGGAAGAAGGGCCTATGTCATGATTTCTAAATTGTGAAGGAGAGCGAAAAAACAAAGGTGCCAATTATTTTAGGAAATTAATTTGTGATTTCCCTGGCATCTATCGGATTCTTTGGGTACTACTAAGCAAGCCAATGGTTACTAGACTTAACAAAGGCGGTTACTAGACTTAACAAAGGCTTTTATTCCATGAAAAAACAAAATTCAGAAAATCATGACATAGGCCCTTCTTCCGGACACCTATTCAGATATTATGATTCCTTTTCCCAATAAATCCATGGTTGGGAGCTATTTTTCAAAATGCTGAATGCATTTTATATCTACGAAAGTATCGAGTTCTAATTAAAATGCAAAAATAATCATAGAAACTAAAAGCACCAAATTGCAAGCGCAGTGCCCATTTGTTTGAAATCTGAAATCAATATGGACCCTGGAAGAATTTTGCTACTTAAAACAAACCTCACTTTACAAAAATATGTTTTGATAGTTTGAAAAATAGGAAATATTGCTCAAAGATTTGAAAGAAAAATTATGCATATGCGTTTATTAGTTTATGATTTTTATTTAATTGCAATCACTAAAAATAATAAATTAGATTTTTACGCATTTTTATGCAGTATAACACTTGCTATAGCGTGTTACTTTGTTTGTGGTAGCAAAATTGCTTTTACTCCCAAGTCACTAAAAATGCATTGCCTTTATCTGGCGCCGAACTCTAAAGCAACTTACTCTTCACGAGGTGTTATTTTATAACATTCAATAAACTAATCACGCTGAACCATCATCCAATTAACCGGCATTCAATCTGTCATACTTTTTACCAGGAAATAACTTCTTTCTCTTGTAGAAGAAAAACTTCTTTAAAGATTACTTTTTAAAGTAGAAAAGCTTACTTACGAATAACAAGATTCTGTCAAGAACTAAACGAGCCTATTTTCCAGTTTATCATCATCAAAATTGTGGCATCTAATCAATATACTTAACTAAATATTCTCAGACTAAAAATGTGTATCAACCATATATTCAAACATTTTTAGCATTTATTTCTGATTTCTCACTACAAAATATGCCGATGAATAAGTTTGAATTGGACTCTTCACTCAAAAGTTATCAGGGAGACCGGCTTTTTTAAACTGTTTAAAACTAAAGAAATTCAAATATGGGAATGGTGTGTCCTCGCCGAGATCTTTTGAACAAAAAAATGTGTTAAAATCGCAGTTTATTCAAAAGTTGAGGCGAGGGCAGGTAGTTTAAATGATTCAAAGTTGAACGATTTTTTTAAAACTTGAAATGTATCCTACTGAATTGTATCCTCGCCGAGATTTCCAAAAAGAGAAGATTCTAAATTTCAGATTACTCATTTTGAAGTCATTAGAGAGACCGGTTATTAAGAGGTTTACAAATTGAACGAAACATTGTTCAAATCGAAAAGTCAACTACGGTAATCAAGTGTACTACCAAGATTTTTCGAATCGCGAATTTTGTTAAAATTGGAACTGCTCATTCAAAAGTTAGTGAAAGGAAGGGGGATGGGGTATAGGCATACCGGCAGATTCACAGTTTCTATATTTTACTACCCTTGTTTTCAATTTTTAATTTTTTGACACTTTAAATATTTGGTTTATGTTTTACTTTTTTTAAGACTTTGCTATAGTTTAGAGATTCAGTAAACCTGTTTTTGTACTGTTTTTGTCTGCTTTTTACTTTAATGGGAAATTAGGCTAAAAGTTAGGCAAGTTTCGCCGAGTCATAACTTAGTTTTCAAACACTACTTTTATTTTCCTAAATATTTATAGGAAAGTTCAGTTTTCAATTAAATATTTTTTTTCTTTAATAAATGACAAAAAATTTCCAACTCATCTTTCAAGACACACAGTTTATTATTCTTTTCCGTAATAAAATTTCAAATAGATCACAGATTCACTTTATTTCATTATTTTTCTTGTTTTGATTTTTTTTTTTTATTTTGCATTTTTCAACATGTTAAAGCTTGCAAACTTTTTCCCAGCGGTGCACAATCGATTTAATCTACTGTAAGCAAATCTATCCCACTGTAAAAGAAATATTATTAAATATCAAGTTAACGGTTTGGCAGAGTACCGGCTTAAAATCAGGATCACACATTATATCCAGTCATTCTTTTAAAAGATAAATATGCTGATTCGCACTGCTCTATAAACTTACTGGAAAGTTTTCACAAGTGCACGGCTACTATTGGAAACTTTTAGATTGATTCAATGCGCTTAGGAGTGCATAATAAGGCAGATAGGCTGCTTTTTAGCATTTTTTACTTTATTTCTTTTCAATTACTGGCAGTTGAGGCTCCAGTTTAAAATTGTAAAATTCACAGCAATAAACTGTGAAACTCGCAATTTTAGTTTATTACGATCAAATTAACTCTGTTATACTGTGAAAACAACAATATAATATTCGAAGCCAAGGTTCCAGTTTAAAACCTGAAAATTCACTAATAAATTAAAATTATTAATTTTATTTTTTGCAGAGTAACATCTACTTTTATTTATAAAATACACAGCCACACAATTTGTGCCATTATTTTTAGTTATAATTCGTCGTATTAGCTTTAGCAATTCAAAAAACACAAAAGGCATAATGCGGCTTTCACAATCTAATTCTGAAAAGAAAGAACGAAAATAGGTACAAAAAGCTTTCAAGTAAAAAACAAACGAAAAAAAAAACTTTTTGACAATAAGCAACACACATTCTTTCTTTTGTACAAGATGGAAAACTGTGTTCATCTGAAGAAAAATATTTTAGTTTCTGGCCTGATGTTTGTCAAAGTGAACACGCAAACTGTTTGATAAAATTCGATTAATTTCTTTTTCAGTTTGCTTTCTTCTTTTCTTTATGGGCCATTCTATAAAAAAGGAATGATATTCTTTTAAAAACTTGTTTTTTAATTTTTTTTCCAAAACTTAAAAAAAAGTATTACTGTGCCCATCCAACCAAAGTTCTTTTTACTGATATTTTTTTCTGTTAGTAGTCTAGAGTACGAAGTTTTTAAATAGCATATTCAAAGGTATATTGCTGTTATCAAAATAAACGTTTTTTCTATACAACAGAAAGCCAAAGCTACTAGTTATCATGCATATATATTTCACACAATAAACACGGTTCGTTTTCGTGAATAGCCAAAGTTTGCGTACTTTAGACATGATTTCGTTGGATTGTTTTTTTCAAAACTAACACATTTTTCTCTTCAACTGCTGGGTCATTCCATGAAAAGTGAAACCAATTGGTCAAAAATTCATATTCTTATGTTGCTATGTTATACATCATTTTAAAGCTTACGATGTATATTTTAAGGGTCCTGCATTGATTTTTTGGTGAGAGTTAGAATAATACTTGTTTTCTTAGTTGGAAGTACGATATTCACGAACTTGTAAAAATCATAAAAAAGAACACATTTTCAAATACATATTTCTCATCGAAAAATAAAAACAAAAATAACTACTTGTAGCACAATTTTAACTATTAAGACGGTACTATAATAATATGCATTCATTAATTTCTTTTGAATTGATCTAAATGGTGTAATTGAAGTTTGAAAAAAAGAAGTTTGATGTTACGTCTGTAACAAAAAAGAAGCAAAAGTTGTCATTACGTCCTAAAAAATCAAAATTAAAAAAAAACCTTAATGGTCCTTTTGGCAAATTCTTAGAGTAATTGCCCACCATAGTTAAAAATATTGCAACTGATTTAGTTTTTAAATTAATGCTGTTACAGACGTAACATTTCGGACATAACAAATGGCTCTATGTTACGTCCGTAGCAAAAGTAAATTTCCAATTAAATAGGTAAAAAGCACAGGATGAGCAATACATGTATATAGCATAATATGGTACGAGTACTAAAGTTTCTGGTATTCTGATTTTGAAATTTTTAATTATGTCGGCATGTAATTGAAATTTATTTGCGAAAATGCCGTTCGAATTTCGAAAACGTCGGACGAAAAAGGACACATTTTTTCATTCAAAAAAAAAAATTATCAAAATTGACCAACTGTCACCAAGAAGGTTAAATTTTAGTTTGGTACTAGTATTCTGCTATATCATCCAACATTTTCAAATTTTTAAGTTCTCCTAAGACCAATCACTGATTCCAGGGAGGAATTTACTTTTCCCGATTTTTTTATGTAGCAGCCCCATTATGCATTAATTTTAAGAATACAAATAAATAAATTTGTGTGAAGGCCCTTCTAAACTTTTCTTGTGTCAATCTTTCTTGGAAATAATTGTCTTAAGATGCATTAATTTATTGTTACATATTGACATATCGGCATATGCTCTCAACTCCCCCAGACTTACCCAAATTTTCTAAAACTGTTACAGTATAACTTAAAATATTCAAATAATGTGTTAATTAATGCCACTATTGTTTTAGCACAAAAATCTTTGTTTATTCCTGCTTTAAAATACTGTTTTCTACTCTCAAATCAGAGATGTTACGTCTGTAACACCACTTTGTTTCGTCCGTAACAAGTTTATGAATTTTTTTCACAAATTCGGCAGTCAAAATCCACACAATCTTTATGGTTTTAGAAAGCTTGAAGTCTCTAGAACACGTATTAAAATCAGTTCAAAATTTCTGTATAATTTAGAGGAATATTGTAAGTTGTATGACATAGTCGAGTTTTTGCTGTTTTGTGAATTACGTCTGTAGCAGGCAGTTTCGAATTTCTGTATTTTTTTGTAATTAAGTAATCTGCACGCAAATTTAATGTAGCATAAACATCATCAAGTTACACTACAGGAAAAAAAATTGAAGACTTTCATCAGCCCAAACCAGAATTATTTGTGTTCAAAGTCTGCGATTGTTTCGTCTGTAACGATGAAATTGCCCTGCTACATTTATGTTCTATCGGGTTTTATCTTTTGCTATTAAATAACCTCACAATTTTCAGTAAAGAATTTCATAAACAGCCCAACACAACTTGCATTTTTTTCTGCTGTAAATCTAACTGTTGTACTACTATTCATATAAAGAATTTTATTCTTATTGAAAGAGCACGGGGCTATAAAATATACAGAAATACTTTGTGGGTTTTACTATGCTGAAAAGTAAAAAAAGTCACTTAAAAAATTAAATTAATATAAATAAAGGTAAAAAAAAAGTAAAATATAATTTAGTGCTCCTATCTCGTGGATGCTAGTATTCCGTGCACTTATTTAAATGTTTTCAGTACACCGATACCTCGTACGAGAAAACTAAATGTTTTTGAATCATATAAGAGTAAAGGAATAAATACATTCTTACTTGAAAACTGCATCAAAAGAGACGGGAATACTAATGTTAATTGTTAAGAATTAAAGTCATGATAATATGTGACTCATATTAAGCCTGTTCAAGGAAACTAATTACACAATATCTCAACGGAGGAAAGAAGATTCTTAAATTCATCCTTCTAATTAAGATTTTGGTCTTTCAGTGAAAGCACTAGGATAATTTAAATATGTGTGGTAAGTTGGTGTGCTATATATCTCACTCCACAATGAAATGTTGTACTTAAATATACTAATTTTAAGTTAGAAATTATTTCAGACGGATTTACTTAAAGTCTTAACCCTTTTAGCGTCAAGTCTGTATAAAGTAATCCGTTACTTAATCTAGTGTTTTGTAATACCAGGTTTTGATTAAAATTCAACACCATCCATATGTATAAATCACACTTTAAAAACCCCTTTATTTAGAAAAAGAAAACACTAGGGCGAGTTCTGGTAAGTGCGTCCACGGGGTAAGTGCGTCCACTGGGAATTATATGAACACTGTCTTAAAATGGCTTCTGCAACACATCGACTATGTTAGATAACTGTCTAATGATAATTTCAATAGGTAGAATTCAGGCCTGGATTCAATAGACACAATCAGGGATAACTTAAATGTCTTCAAAAAACTCTTAAGTAAAGATTGAGAAGGTTTTGTTTCAGTTTCTCTTGTAGTCACACAAAGCAATTAAAGTCAAGAAATGCAAGTTGTTTCTTTTAAGTAATAGCTACTAATAACATACATGGGGTATTTTGATCAAATACTCTAACTAAAATTTGTTTATATGACGGTACGCACTTTCCCTTTCTTTAAAGTAAGGTGGGGGTAAGTGCGCACCATTATGATGGGGCAAGTGCGTACCACTATCATGAGGCATATGCGTACTATTATGCGGAGCAAGTGCGTACCATTATGATGAGGCAAGTGTGTACCATTACGTGGAAAATACGACTCTCGTAATTCATCTTTAATTTTGCTTATAACTCTTTTATAAACCGATTATAAATCCGACGTCATTTCCATCAAGTATTTATATTAACATTGAATGCGGCATAAGATTTCAATTTTATTCATTACCTCTGAAATATATTGGCTTTTAGATATCAGTTAGTAAATTTTTCGTTGAAAATAGCGATCATGAGCTGTACTTAATTTAAACCAGAATGACAAATGAAGCAATGAAATTAAGTGAAACACTAAATAAGGAACCAACAGATTCAAAAAACGAAGGTGGAGTAATGAATAAATTATATTTAAGAAAATTAAAGAACACCTTGTGAAAAACTATTTGAATGTACAAGAAAAAAAAAGTACAAGTATCACATCATGATCAATTATTCTCTTTTTTTTTGCTCTTTATTTTGTGTTTTTTCTTACTGCTGCTGATTCTAATAAGAAAAATATTTTAAAACCGTATTTATTCAAAAAAAAAAAAGAAAAGAAAAAAAAACGAATTGTTCACTCAGGTCACCTAACGATCTACCATACAAATAGAATTAAAGAAAATCACAGGGGTACGCACTTACAACAAAGCTATTGGACGCACATGTCTCATCTTACATTTAAGAAGGGGTAAGTGCGAACCCTGGCTTAAACACAGACAGATTAATGTATTTAACCAAAATAAACTATGTTGTCTTTGAGTGATTATTACTAAATAAAAACAACTTACATTTGCTCACTTGGTCTTATTAAAAGGACAGAGGAAGAATCACAGACACAACTCTCTCAATCTTCAAATCACAGTTGTTCGCAAGACGCGTAGAATATCACTGATTGCGTTTCATCCATGCAAGCAAGTGCTGATCTCTAGTATTAGGAATTATCCCAAGGCAACTACCTAACATATTTAATATGTGCCAGAAGTTTTTTCCTGCTCATATTCACATAATTTAAGGTGGACGCACTTACCCCGCTAGGTAGGGAAAGTGCGTACCTTAGAGTAGGTGTCATAAACCAGGTCACAAAACCTATGCTTATGGTTTATTTTACATATTATATGCTTGAAAATCTTAGTAAAGGATCTGGAAAGAAAACTAAAAAAAAAAAAAAATTGTGAGTGTACAAGCTTTTTTAACAGAGCAGCATCCCTGAGAACATGAACTTTGCAAAAAAGGGTACGCACTTACCAGAACTCACCCTATTAAAAAATAAAACTGTTAGTTATCTGGTCTGCATTTGGTTTTGTCATTATCGTATGTCCGTTTTGCTACCAACACACAACAAAACTATGGGCAATGCACTGCGATCTACAA